>JAZHYW010031916.1:0-166436 GCA_037355805.1 Ixodes ricinus | reverse complement strand
TTCATTTATTATACCTTAAGGGCCCCATGGGGGGCATTACATAAGGGGGTAACATAAAACACAATATAACACTTCAAGGGTTGAAATCAAATGTAGAGACAAATAAATAGGCTGAAAGAACATCTGTTATTTTACAGTGCAATATCTTCATTATACAATCATATGCTTACTAAGTTCTGCTAAAAACAAGGCATGATCAGTAATTGTTACAATGGGCTCTGGTAGCGCATTCCAATCCCGTATACACAAAAAGAGGGGAGAGTTTTTTAAAGTGTTGGTTCTGGCAAAGGGCATTTCTATCTTCTGGCAATGATCACGGCGTAGGGAAACATGACTGGCTGAAGAGAAGAATTCATGGTCAGTCCAGGGCTTGTAAAACAGGTTATGAAAAAAGGATAATCTATCTACGGTGCGTCTAGTATTAAGGAGAGGTAATGATAAAGAAGCCTTAAGGGCAGAGATGCTCGTGGGTGAGTAGTCAGCAAGAATGAATCTAGTTGCGCGGTTTTGGATTGATTCTAACATGTCAGATAGGTAAGCCTGATGGGGGTTCCAAATGGTAGAAGCGTATTCCATCTTGGATCTAACAAGGGTACAGTATGACAGCTGTTTGATTTTCGGTGAAGTTTGACTAAGACGGCGTCTTAGAAAGCCTAAAGTTTTATTAGCACTGGAAGTTATGTGTTCAATATGAGTTCTCCATGAGAGGTCAGAGCTTAAGTGCACGCCAAGGTATTTAAAAGATGAAACCTTTTCAATGGGCTGGGATGTAAGTTGATAGGTATAATTTACTGGATTACGTGATTTAGAAAAAGATACACATTTACATTTATTATAATTAATGGACATAAGCCACTCGGCGCACCAGGTTTCAATTAGGGATAGATCCTCTTGTAATATTAGGCAATCCTCTTCACTGGAAACAGCGCGATAAACAACAAGATCGTCAGCAAACAGACGAACACAGCTTCCCAGGCGATTTCCGATATCATTTATATAAACAAGGAAGAGCAATGGGCCCAGTACAGTACCCTGTGGTACGCCTGAAATAACTGGTAAGGATTGTGAAGATGTTTCACCTAGACGTACGGATTGGGTTCTAGTCGTAAGAAAAGTTTTTATCCAATTAACTATAGTTGCATTAATTTTTAAGTTTTGTAATTTTACGATAAGTCTGTAGTGTGGCACACGGTCGAAAGCTTTCGAAAAGTCTATGAAGAGAGCGTCTGTTTGTGTTCGTGAGTTAAGATTACTGTGGATATCGGTTACCAACTCGAAAAGCTGTGTTGTACATGATCGATTCCTACGAAATCCATGCTGATTAGAAAATAATACATTATTGATATCTAGAAACTGCATTATGGCTGCAAAAATAATATGTTCAAGGAGCTTACTACATACACTTGTTAAAGAAATAGGCCTGTAATTGCTCAGATCGTCAGATGACCCAGACTTAAAAATTGGAATGACGTCTGCATGTCTCCAGTCACTAGGGAGCATACCAGTAATAAGTGATTGGTTGAAGATTTTACCCAGGTACAGGGACGAGGTGTGCTTAGTAATTTTTAAAATCTTACTGTTTATCCCGTCGCGACCAGGAGCAGAGCTGACTGGAAGTTGTTCTATTAATTTTGATATTCCTTCAGAAGAAATAGTTATTGACCCCATTTCGCCAAGTGCATCCCGAGAAGCTAATTGCGGCATGGGGAACGTTTCGCGAGTGAAGACGCTACTGAAATATTGATTAAATCTGTCACATATTTCATTTTCAGGCAGCTGCTTTCCAGTCGGATCTGAGATGATCGGACGTTTCTTTGAAGAAGGATTGATTATTTTCCAGAATCTCCTTGGATTTGAGATAAGAATGTTATACAGGTCGTTCTCAAAGAAATTACGTTTCGCCGTTCTTATTTCACGTTTACAAGTTTTAGCGAATTCACGGAAGCGAGACCACGAGGCGTCACCATTATCTTTTCTTTTTGCCGACTGGAATAGCCTCTTTTTCTTCCTTAGCATTCTCTTCGTATTAAGAGTAAACCATGGCGAACTGGGGTTAGAGATTACCCGACATACCGGAACGTATCGAGAGATGAGGTTGTGAAGAAGTTCTTTGAATATGCACCAGTTTTCTTCCACCGACCTTGCATTAAAGTGATGCTCAAAGTTTGGGAATGAATCCAATAACTCGGCGTTAATACTCACAGCGTTGGCTTTAGCGTAATTACGAATGGTTTTCTTTGATGTTACAGGAACGGGAACGTCAATGGATAGGTTAATGTTGAAAAGAGAGTGGTCACTAAACAAACATAAATTGTTAACATCGCTTATGTATTCAGGGTGGGTAGTAAAAAATAAATCCAGGGTCGCATCACCCCTGGTTGGTTCCTTAATAATTTGGTGAAAACCAAAACTATTCATAATATCAAGAAATTCACGACTTTCTTTCTGATTTTTACACGAGGAGTTAACGCTATCTGACACCCAATCAATATCAGGAAAATTAAAATCCCCAGCTAGAATAATGACACCATTTGTGTACTCAGAAAATACCTTCTCAAGGCAGTCGTTTAATCGGGGCACAAATGAACAATCGAACTTCGGGGGTCGATAACACACGCCTATAATAAAATTCAAGTGCGTAATTTTCAGTTTAATCCAAATGATCTCGATACTCGTTTCAATATCAACTACAGATGATAATAAGTGGTCTCTAACAGCAATCAGGACGCCACCGCCTTTGTGAACCAATCTATCCTTGCGAAAGATAGAAAAACTGGAATTCAGGAGTTCACTGTCCGATATGTCAGGTGACAGCCACGTTTCCGTGCCGAGGATGACTTGACTGTTGCACATTTCGGCATTATCTAGTAAGATATCTTGTTTTTTTAACACGCTACGAAAATTTGTAAATAGGAAAGAAAGTTTGGGCGCAACGCGCTTAGGGCGTGTGTTGCCGTGTGATAGCAGTCAATCGGTGCGTACTTCATTAGAATTCACCTCGACAACGCGGCCTTCAACGAAGTCGTACGCAAATATTTTTTTGTCGGAGTACAATTTATCGATCCGCAATCTTGTTTTGATATTTTGTGACCGTAGTTCTTTACCAAATGCCCACAGTTTAGAACGCGCTAGTCTAGTTCTCGGTGAGAAGTCCTCGTCGATCCAGATTTTGTCGGGCCCGTGATGCTTAAGTTTGGGGGCGTTTTTTAAGATGGCAACCCTATCACGATAGTCAAGAAGCTTGATTATGACAGGTCGTGAGTAGTTAGGGCGGCTGTATCCGAGTCTGTGAATGCGTTCAAGAATACCTACTTGAACACCAAGTACCTCCGAAAAGAAATCCTTTACACGAGATTCCAGTTGGCTGTGAGTCTCATTTTCAGTTTCGCTTAACCCTTTAATTATTAAGTTATTGCGTCTTGATCGGTTGTTAAGGTCATCCACAATTTCCACCAATTCCATATTATTAGCGCTCACAGATCTTGAGAAGTTAAGTTCAGCTTTGATGTTTTCAACCTCGGTTTTTAATTGGTTGACATCATCACGAACTTGTGTAAGATCCTGAATACTAGCTTCCAAGGCCGTCACCCTTGTTCGTATCTCGGAGATACCTAAGGCAATATTATCAAGTCGGCTGGAATTTTCGCTCTGATATTTTGAATTTGCAGCGATCAGGGTTTCGATCGATTTTTGCAGATTTGAAATCTGGCCATCGTCGGTGACGCCGTCAGGCCCGGGATTGCGCTCAACGTCTCCAGAACATAAGAGAATCAATGCTAGACTGAACAGAACGCAAGTACTCGGCCTAACAAAGATCACCGGCGAAAGCCAGAGAGAGGGTTCGGATTTAGACTTGACTTTCGGCATGTGAAAAAGACCAACTCGAGCACGGTAAATGCACAACTCAACACCCATGGCTTGGGATCTGCAGCCAGCATACAAAAGATAGAAAAAAGCTGTGTATCACACGTTACCTGGATAAGCACAGGTCACTGTTAGTGCCTTGAAAGGCTGGGCTGCAGATCCCACGATGCTGATCGTGTTCCTCGGTTATATAGCGGGGCACCGGAAGAGTTCAAAGCACGTGAGCTCTAGCTGCGGCCGGATGAAGCGCCCTCAGCGAGCACCTTGCGCTTGCGTCAAACCGGTGCCTGTTGCCTCGTCAGCAGATTCAGCAGGGTATAGGTGGCTTGAAGATCCCCCGGCTGTTGCCTCGTCAGCAGATTCAGTAGGGTATCGGTGACTTGAAGATAGTTGGTTTCGGCACTGGATAGTCGTCGCTACCTGGATAAGCACAGGTCACTGTTAGTGCCTTGAAAGGCTGGGCTGCAGATCCCACGATGCTGATCGTGTTCCTCGGTTATATAGCGGGGCACCGGAAGAGTTCAAAGCACGTGAGCTCTAGCTGCGGCCGGATGAAGCGCCCTCAGCGAGCACCTTGCGCTTGCGTCAAACCGGTGCCTGTTGCCTCGTCAGCAGATTCAGCAGGGTATAGGTGGCTTGAAGATCCCCCGGCTGTTGCCTCGTCAGCAGATTCAGTAGGGTATCGGTGACTTGAAGATAGTTGGTTTCGGCACTGGATAGTCGTCGCTACCTGGATAAGCACAGGTCACTGTTAGTGCCTTGAAAGGCTGGGCTGCAGATCCCCGGCTGGGCTGCAGATCCCCAGGGGTGATGCAACGGTAGCAGGGGTGTCTAGCAAATTGTTATTTTGAAATTCCCTGACTTTTCCAGGTTTTCCCTTACAATTTCAAGTGAACTTCCCTGACCACTGTAGAGGCGGTTGAATATATAAGACCATTACAACACAAGGCATTGAGCGTTCAGTACTCTGAGGATCATTTTGCACGGGCTTAATCCAACTTGCATATTCCGAAATATTCGGGTTCGTCCAGTCCGGATTAAATTAGCACTTTCTTGCCGCCGACATCGTCAGTGAAGAGGCCACTTCCGGAAACACGATGAAAACACGACGCTGAACCACACACGTCAATAACCGAATGGCAGCATAGGCCAAGTCATGACCGCCAGATGCACACTTTCGGATACTTGAGTTGGATTGGGGTTTGCGGCTTTCCCATTCGTTATTAAATCTAGTAGCACCAACTGGATCTAGCCTAGTGTCGCGCCCTACAATCCAATCCAAGGGTTGGACTGAATTTGTCGGCTGTTCCCTTTGCATCGGGTAGCACACTCTACATTGGGTGAGCAGAGCCGCGCTCTGCTCTAAGCAGTATTTAATGCCTATTTCTGCCCCAAGTTCTGAAGTCTTTGCTCAGGGCACTCGATGGCGTTTCTGGCTAATTTTCCCTGACTGAGCTCGCCTTTTGACAATTTCCCTGACAATTCCTGATTTTTCCCGGTAATTAAAATTTCCCTGACAATTCCTGGTTTTCCCGGTAGCTAGACACCCTGGAGGTAGTGGCCCGTGTCCAATGTACAATGACGACAATAGTCGCACCATAACAATGTCTGGAACTGAGCAGCGGGTGTCCTGTGCCTTGCCAACCCCCAGCGCGTGACTATGATCATCATTAGCGGCATATAATCGGCTCCAGATCCCGCGGCAGCTTGTTCAGGCTGTGGAGTTGAGGGGTGAACGCTGCTAATTTTTCTTTATTTTTTTTTCTGCGACTTTGATTGCGTGTGGTGAAAACCAAACGGGTGTTTCACAGGTCATTAACGTCGAGGGATCCGTTCTGAGCGGTATTTGCGCAAAGTACAAAAATCGTTGCATCACCCCTTTAATTATCATGCAAAAGACAGTCTGCCAGACATCAATGTGTATGTTTATACAGCCTATAGGAGTTAAAGGAGCTGTGCAACGATACTCAATTGGAATGTTTTTCACTTTACACGGAGCTTACTGGCACTAGTAGGACTCAAGGATACTCACACGCAACGCCACTGGCCAAGAATCTCCGTTGTTGCGGTGTAATTTCAAGGACAAAAGCGATCATTTTCATTCAATCTCTCCTTTGCAAAATTTGATGACGTAACGTGGGTATCGCAGTATCCTCCGGTGACGATATTTGAATGCGGTTCATAGATTGGACCCGAGCATTGCGTGGGCACTCGATTTGGGCTCGTGATAATTACTAGCTCGACAAGCATTCGGGTAGTGGCCCGTGTCCAATCGCTGCAACGACGACAATAGTCGAGCCATAACA
Organism: Ixodes ricinus; assembly: GCA_037355805.1. Taxonomy (NCBI): domain Eukaryota; kingdom Metazoa; phylum Arthropoda; class Arachnida; order Ixodida; family Ixodidae; genus Ixodes; species Ixodes ricinus. Next base: position 160,266 of record JAZHYW010031916.1, on the reverse strand, counting down.
ATGTCGGGAACTCAGCGCGTGTCCTGTGCTTTGCCAACGCCCAGCGCGTGTCAGTGATCAACATTGGCGGCATATAATCGGCTCCAGATCACGTGGCCGCTTGTTCTGGCTGCGAGTTGAGGGGTGAACGCTGCTCGTTTTTCTTTGATTTTCTTCTGGGACTTCTATTGCGTGGGGTGAAAACCGAACGCGTGTTTCATAGGTCATCAACGTCAGGGATCCGTTCTGAGCGGTATTTGCGCAAAGTACAAAAATCGTTGCATCACCCCTTAATATCATGCAAAAGACATCGCCAGACATCAATGTGTAGTTTATACAGCCCATAGGAGTTAAGGTCGGTTCTCACATGCAGCGAAGCGCTAATGTAGCGCTCCTCACGTGCCGTCAGCTACTTATCGTCTGCCATGAGCAACAGTTTTGACGGTGAGATACAAAGCTGGTGAACGCTCCCGTCAGCACGCGCTTAGCGCGAGGTAAGCGCTACGCTTAAGCGCTCCGCTGCATGTGTGAACAGGCCTTTAGTCTGCCTCAACGGGCCACTTGTCTCTCCCAGCTGTAGATGAGCAATTTAGCCAGTGCGGTACAACCGCTAGTTTGGGATCTTTAACGTGCACCACGCAGTAGTGCACGTTACTCATATCATCGTACCGGCGTCGCTCATAATCACGAGCGCACGCCGGTACGATGCTCATCCAGATTGAAATGGGCAAGGGTGGGGATTGAACACAGGGTCATGGGTTCTGCAGCGCGAGCTTTCGCTCCAAGTGCTCCCGAGCTGGTGTGGGCTAAGTGTGGGCTAGCCCAACCGGCCAACGATCCCCGGACTGTCTTTGGTATGATGTATAAGCAGTGCGACCCCGCCTACAGAGCTTTAGAATGGGGGTCCCAAAGCTTTGGGTCCCCGAACAGCTTGGGGCGTCGCACTGCGCTTTCGCAGTGTGACGCTGGTAAGGAGGGCAAAGCATTAGGGCCTTTTATTCTAAAACTCTAATTTAGAGAGTTTTAGTATAGCGTACGACACAATATTGCGTCTTCGCCACTGTGCACGCGCCGAAACCGAAACCGTGTTTTAAAGTATTGCGTGCGTACGCCATTTTTGGTACGCAAACTCGTCCCCAAAGTCCTTGTGTTTCTCTCGTGATGCACGAAACGTTGGCTAAAGGCAACACGAGTCAAGTTAGAAAATGGCGGCTCCTATAGGACCGCGGCGGCTGCGAGCGCGACGTTGGTGGCGTCCTCGCGACAACGATTTTTAATGCCTGCGGAGGATGTAGCATTCCCACGGGAGCGCACGTGACAGACGGCTCGGAAGACCCAGCAGGGTGATTAGCGATCGCCCACAACTTGCTCCTTGCGACGCGCAAATGCTTCCCGGCGAATGCAGTACACGAGAGCTCTCTTGCCAAGGCGGCGAGAGGGACACGACTGGTCGACTGTACGCGTCGTATACTCCCATATTTAAACAAATCTATAATGTTTACTCAGGGTAAAGAACTGCACGGGCTCGGGCCAGCCCGAAGGCCTGAGCCCGGCCCGGCCCACGGGCCGGGCTCGGGGGATTTACTTGGTTTAGAGAATGCCATTTCATCGAAGCATTTTAGAGAATGGGCATCGTTTTATCGAAGCACGGTTTAGAGAAAGCAGAGCCTCAGTTTAGAGAAACGCCGTTTATCGAAAAGGGGACGCTTTTTTAAAAGAGGCTGTCCTACACTTCTCGCGTGTATCACTCGTCCGCGTGTTAACCCATGCCCCCGCTGTCGTTCCCGCCGCTTCGCGGCGGACAGTCTGCGGCGACTCATTACAAAAATGTTAACTCACCTGATTTACCCGTGACGCCGCTTCGCGGCAGCCGAATTCGCTAAAAGGAGGCTCATCGCCATTTTCTCTAAACTGGGTTCTCTATAAAGGCATTCGATAAACCGGGTCGGTAAAACAGCGTTCGCTAAAACGAGCTTCTCTAAACCGCATGCTCCGGGGCTCCGGGCTGGGTACCTACGCGTTCTCTCGGGCCCGGGCAGGGCTCGAGCTGAACGAAATATTTTTCGGGTCGCGCCGTGCCTGTGCCGGCCCGGTCCCTGCCTGGGCAGTCGTGTGCCGCAAATTCTAAATTGGAAATAACAAAAAGCGTGCTCATTGATCTTTTAGGTTCAATGAAAACAAAAACAAAAAAACAAGCGAAATAAAAAAACACTACGGTGCCGCCAAAGAAAAAAAAAAGACGTCTTGAATTTGGAAAGCGTTTACGTGGACAAAGGAAACACATGGATTCCTCCAGCATAGTGGGAAAGTGTGGTCAAGAAAACGAGTGCACTCCAGTCGCAGGGCACGGTATAAATGTTTTTCTCCTGCTTTTAAAAAAAATAATAATAATAAGTAAAGAAAGAAAAAGCAGAAGAAAAAACCGCGAGCTTGACTTGCACTTTGTGTAGGGGGCCTTACTATGCCACCGAAGATAAGCTAACTACCATAGATGATTTTATGCTCATACAGACTTTTGAAGATGCACTAGCGTGACTGTGATTGTTTCTTCACAAAAAAAAAAACATGTAGAGACGAAAGTTATCTGTGAAACGAATCGAACAACGAAGAGTCCAATATCCCCAAGAAATGCATAAATAAAATATTGCCAACTTTTTTTTTCCAAAAATCACTTATGAAGTGCATATTTCGCTCATATTCTCGAAAATGTATCGTGTAATTAGAAATAATTATCGTGTCAAAAAACTCAGTCCGAGTTTGAGAGAAATTTAAATAAAATATGCTCACTTCACGCTTAGACAGTTTTTAGGTTAGAGCCTGCAAACCTTTTCGGGCTTATGTAAAGATAAAAAAGAGGGGACAATACGTGTCTACCCTCCCACGTTGGGCCATGCTAGACTGGTCCTCCGCACAGGGCGTGAACGAATGTGTATACCATGCACGGCTTGAGCTCCTCAAAGGACCGGGTCAGGCGCGCTGCCGCACACGGCCCTTGGACGTTCCTCGGGGTGCGGGACGATCCTGCCTGCGATGCGACACGCTCAGCTCGCGCCTCGGCCAATTTCCGGTCCTCGCAGGACGAAGAGCGAGGACAGGGCAGTCTGACGTGCAGCCAGGCAGCGTCCAGCCGGCGTTCAAGTTTGATGCAGTAAACATCGCTTTAAGTCACACCGGTTCAAGTCGCAGTTCGGCTCAAGATCGGCTCATATTACAAAAAAAAAAAAAAGTAGCGGCTATTTTACTTTTCCCAAACATGAACGGTGTTGGTGTACGGGCTAGTGTTTGAAGAAGTCAGTGTTCTTTCCAAGAAGAATGGTCGAGCTTTGTCGAGTTCCGGGAATGTTGTTGCGGCAGTCCTATAGACCGTTTTACTGAAAGAGGGCGAGAGAGAAAAGGGGAAAGGGCTACCGGCGCTTTCCTCCTTTCTGATTGTGTAGAAAGAGTGAAAGTCCCGGATGAGAGGCTCGGCCGGTGTTGGGTGACTGCTGTGCCCCAACTTCGTTCGCGCTTTCTTTTCTGTTTTAAACTCGCAAACTTAATTAGAGCCACGGGCGTCGATGGCAACAGTCCCCCGGTCATCGGGACACCATTGCGCGGTCATAGGGTGCACGAATAACGACAGAAAGCGTCGAATATTGTCCGAGGACCTATGTAGCTTGCAAGGAATCCGGCAAGGCGAGAGCGGCTGCAATGTCTTTAAGCTCCATCGCTTTCCACATGACCCTGGTCTCGGCGGCAGTGCATTGCGTCTGTAAACCGAAAACACGTTTCCTCAACGCCATCCTCTCGACTGTGATCGGAACATTTTGTGAATGGAGCGCGCACCGAACGCTGTACCGCCAATGAACATGGGGTAAGCTCGCAAGGTCCGTGCCAGTTTTCTCGTGATAACTGCTGTTTCAGATTGTAAAAATTTGTAACTGAATTTATCTTAATAAAAATAATTTGCAGTGGTGACTGACTCGATTTTATCATCTACAACACTTAGTTGAAGGCTTATTTTCGCCTCCGGGTGAGGCTAGAAATTGTTGAAAAGGTAGTTCTATCGGTTTTCCTGAATCGCGATCTCCTGCGCGATACCAGAGAGCCGGCAAAAGCGCTCCTTGGAGTGCCGCTGGTGGGTTGTTTCCGTTGATTGGGCGCTTTGAAGCGCTGGATAGTCGCTGCAGGGTACGTCTTGTGTGTTGCGATCTGCGTTTTCGAGCCCAGTGTGCACGTTTCTTTGTTCGAGTCATGGCATCCGCCAGTGCGGGGACGGGGGAACAGCAGCAGCGAACGTGTCAGTGATAGAAATTGAAGGTTAGTACTCAAAATATTGCATCAAATAGTAAAATAATTCGTGGCTGCTTTGAGGCTTTCTGCGCTTCGATATAAGTACATGTAGAACGTCTTCGTCGTTCATCGACAAGGAAATATAAGAACACGGAAACGCAATTTAAAAGCAGCGCAGCAAAACGATCTGTAGCAGCTCCGGGTGTTTACAAAAGTTAATTGAGGTTCCCGTTTCGTGTATCGCTTGTTGATTACTAAAAACGGCTACGTTGAAATAGGCCCATTGCAAGCGAAAATTGATGAATGGTTCATCACTTCCAGTGATGCGGAAAGCGAGGGAGCTTAAAAACAGTGCAGCCGCACTCGTCTTGCCGGATTCCATAGAAGCTACATTAATGTCCTCGGCAGTATTCGACGCTTTCTGTCGCTATTCGTGCACCCTATCACCCAGCAATGGTGTCCCGATGACCGGGGAACTGTCGCCATCCAATACCACGGCTCTAATTAAGTTTGCGAGTTTAAAACACAAAAGAAAGCGCGAACGAAGTTGGGGCACAGCAGACACCCAACACCGGCCGAGCCTCTCATCCGGGACTTTCCCTCTTTCTACACAATCAGAAAGGAGGAAAGCGCCGGTGCCCTTTCCACTTTTCTCTCTCCCTCTCAAAATGGCGCTACCCACGATAAAACGGCTCGCGCCTCGGCCAATTTCCGGTCCTCGCAGGACGAAGAGCGAGGACAGGGCAGTCTGACGTGCAGCCAGGCAGCGTCCAGCCGGCGTTGAAGTTTGATGCAGTAAACATCGCTTTAAGTCACACCGGTTCAAGTCGCAGTTCGGCTCGGGATCGGCTCATATTAAAAAAAAAAAAAAAAGTAGCGGCTATTTTACTTTTCCCAAACATGAACGGTGTTGGTGTACGGGCTAGTGTTTGAAGAAGTCAGTGTTCTTTCCACGAAGAGCGGTCGAGCTTTGTCGAGTGCGGGAATGTTGTTGCGGCAGTCCTATACGTGATCTTTGGCGACGCTGAAATTGCTCGAAGGAGACGTTGGCCCCCAAACGTCCGCATAGTTTTGAGCGGGTTCGTCATCGCTATGTTCGTGTGGCTTGCCATTTCGGAGAGTGACAGGAAAGAGTAGTACGGCGACGATAGTTTATTTGCCCCATTTTTGTTTGGCAACAAACTCCGTGGCGCCATCTATCGGGCAGGCCTGGCACACTTGCGGTCCCCGCGTAATTCCTAATTATTTACGCGTCGTTCTTTCCCTATAAGAGTGAATTACGTCTGAGAGCGCTATAAGCGACATTTCCCGAAGATTGCGCGTAGATTTGATATGGTAAATACTTCAAAAACCGCCGTCTACTTCAGAGCCGGAAGCTGTTGGGGGCTATTTGCACACTGGCGCCACCGTGTTTCAACTCGCTAGAGAAAGAGCGAATTAGGTGCTCAGAAGGATTACAGTCCCATTCCAAGCCGGACCAGCCCCGCTGTGGCTCTAAGCGAAGCGAGGGCTACGCACTCCCTTCCGCACGCCCCGAGAGCGACACATCCGAAACGTGCCGGATCGTTGGCGTGTCTTCGAGCGTCACGAGGGGGACCCCAACGACGGGCGATATTGCAGCCAGCGCGACGACGAGACGCGAAGGGGGCGACGTTTCCTCCATCGTGCGCGCGGTCCATACATTTAAATTTGCGCCGGCGCTCTACTATATTGCGAGCAAATACATGGACCGTATCCGGCCTTCCTCTTTCGCCCTCTCCCGCTGTCTGATGGCCGAGACTGGGAACGGAAGCGGAGGGGTATTTGTTCGTCGCAGCGGCCTCAAATAAAGTATCTGGCGGCTTCCTGGTCAGACAGTCAGGAATCTCATCGTCCTTCGCCAGACGGGGGCATATTGCGAAGCGTGTGGGCTTCGCATCTTCTTTCTGCGAGGGCGGCCAAAAGAAGAAGAAGAAAAAAGTTTTGTCCTCTGCCCTCTTTTCTAACTAGTGTAACCAACGTGGAAACGAAAATAAGACACGTGGTGCTACTTCTCCCTTTCTCTGCGGCATTGTGGGCTTTGCGGAGCTCTAAAAGCTACGATATAATGTCTTGCTTTTAGGAGTTCATTCGGTTGTTTCGTTAACCAAGAGTGTGTCCGCGAAGAAGGTGGGTGGCGACAGCATCGTGTGTATTTAAGGAGCCAGATACATAAATGAGTAAGCTGAGTTTGAGACGCTCCCATCGTGCGTCTTTTTTATTTGACTTGAAAGTTGCTTCTTTTGTCCTCAGCTTAGTCCCGGGTGTTAGACAACATAATTAGCTATAATTTGGCCGGAGTGAGACGAGAAAGTTTACGCGTCGTCTGTCTAAAACATGGTTCGCCTTGGAGATGTTGGGGACGTTTTCTCAGATTTACACGAAAGTGTATAAAGACTTATGGTGCCTCTAAGGATAGATATACGTCGATGCACCGCCGATGCTACAAGACCACTAGATCAATCAAGCTACGCCAAAAGTGCAAAGTCACGGCGTTGGTCGTGTTTGTTTACGTGTGTTATGGGTGGCCGGGTAAGTTCGATCAAGCGCAGAGAGACGGTTGTGACCTCGCTCTTTTTCTTTGTTCATATTTGCGTGTAGCATAAACTTTTATTGCGCTCAATCGTCGCATGTTACTGGCGAATTAGGAGCGCTACGGTATTAGAAAGCCCAATCACAATTAACAGTTTTTTCGCTCCTCCGTTTCTTACTACACTGTTCACAGTCTACATAAACTATGTTCACAATTCGAGTGTGCTATTGAGTTGCCCATTACAATCTCTTCTCGAAAAGATTCCGATGGCCCCATGAGTTCTTTTTTATCGAAGGAACGTAAAATACCAGGATCAAACCCGCCTTCGATGCCCTGTTTCATAGGCCTAAAAGGTAAGCCATGCACGGCCACAAACAGTTTCTGAATAACGTTTGGAACAATACCTAACAACTTGCTTCATCTATAAACGATACATGCCTGACATTAAAAATATATTTTAGAGTGTTGGGTATTGTCACTCGTCTGAGTTCTGTGTTTGGCGACCCATTTTGCTGTTATGTCATGTTTTAGAAGCCTTATTTTCCCAAAACTAGATTTTGCATCAGTTGTTTGAAATCACCTCTGTACCATTGCTGCGGCGACGTTGGAACGAGTCCAAAAGAAATTCGCGAGAACGTTTCACGCTGGACAAAACTAGCCTCAGCCCTGCTCTTATGAGAATGTACTTAATGTTTGGGGTTTGACCGACTTAAAGTTTAGATGAGAAAGTTGTGACCTATTATTTTTGTTCAAGTGATTTCATGCACATTATGACTGGTCAATTACAAACTCACATCCAGATGAACGTCCCTGTGAGATAGTGTCGCTGTAATCGCACATTCGCAATTAACCCCATGTACTGTCTGCCTGCCCTCGCTAGTTCGCATTCATAAAGTTATTTAATCATCTTGACACATCGTTTGTTGACATTTTCAATGATGACCTCTTGTCGTTCAAGAGTAGTATTCCATTCTTTAGTGTGTTTTTGCAGCGTTGTGTACCGAATATTTTTTTTCCTGCACTACCGTATTAGGCCCATGGCTGGTGGTAGGCACAATAAATAAATAAATAAATTTTAAATAAAAAACTTTTAGCCTTTTCACTTTGGTGAAGAAGGAAGACCAGCGAAGCTGTACTATGGTGGGAATGAAGTAATGGCCGGCCGCAAGTCTTCAAGCCAGAGTGGAAAGGCTCGAAAGGTTGCGCCATCTATGAGCCATGGCGGCAAGCGGACAACCGGCAAACACAACTCTGGACAGCTACCGCCATCTATGAGCGACGGCGGCAACCAGAGTTTTGTGTCGACATTTCTTTGCGGGGGACACGATCCTCGGGAAACTAGCCCTTAACAGCTCCGCTGTAATATCGGATGTATCAGGCCCACAGTACGTTCTTACCCAATCCCTTACATTCACCCTCAGATACTTGTCAGCTGTACCAGCCGTGCCATACCTCGCTGCCAGTTGTTTCGACCCTGTCACACGAGCTCTTTGACGTCAGGACGAGGACCACTCACCGGAAGTAAAGACGGCTGCCGTATGCCCGCGACGTCCGCATCCCACGATCCTCCGAAGACGCAAGTCCTTGGGCAGCGGAGCCCAAGCCTGCACCGGGCGAGTTGACCATTCAGAAGACACGGCGTTCGCCGCTTGCACTCGAAGCCGATGCCTTCCAGCCGTGTGAAGAGTCACTGTCCCGCTGTACACGCCAGGCGACTCGAGAGACGACCGCAGAATGGTATGCGTGCCGTCCTCCGCCTGGCAGTCCAAGGTCGCACTAGTGCCTTGTATAAGGGCCGCCTTTACCAGGAACGGAACTCCGACACCGACGGACAGAGGCAGCCAGAGCTGCAGCCCCTTCACTTCGTCTTGAGCGACGATCGGCCAAGGAAGCACAGAGGAGTGTATCGACCCTAGCGGATTCCAAGCCTGTACGGTCACTGTGTAACGGCGGGGTAGAAGGAACACGAAGCTTGCCCGGCAGGATGACATCGTGCTCGTTCGCAGACAACTGTCGCAAGGAGGCTCGAAGAACCATTCGCACGCGACGTCCGTACCCGTCGCGTATACAGCTGCGAAGGTCAAGTTTCCGCCGGTCGGTACGATGAAAGGCCTTTTCCTTCCACGGACTTTGATCTTGAGTTCCGTGATAGAGTCGTATGCCGTTACATTCCTACCAGACGTAACCGCACTGACGGGATTGCTGATGGTCGCCTGGACGTTGTAGCGTCCCGCTGCCCGGATGACGTATCTCATCTCGTGGTTCGCCCCTCCGGTGGAGTTGTAGAGGAGAACCATCGGTCCCCGATCTCTCAACCCGGACACTGTGTAGGCGACCGTAACCGCGAAAGCGGCGAGACCTCCGAAACGAGACGTCACTTCCGTTCCGGTTCCGACGACTTCCGGTGGAAGTTCCAACATTCGCAGATAGACCTCCGAATCTCGGCGCAGGTCCTTGTACACACCAACAGCATCCTTGAGGGCAGCTGTCCACGTGATGTTGCGGTCGCTCTTGAGCCGTGCTCTGGCCCTAGACCTAAAAAGTCCTTCTTTCTCGTAGCGGTGGGAGAACACACGGGTCCAGCAACCGGGCTCTTGGCGATCTTGCAGGGCGACCACCGTGTCCAGGCGTCGTCCGTCGCCGAAGTCGACCTCCAGGAGGACGTCATCTGGCCCGGCCTGGGAGGTCACCATGGTGACGAGCAGCGAGACGACCGCCGTCGCCAGTGGCAGCGCGCCCACCGGAGATTGCGTGGTCAATCGGAGCGGCTCGCCGTCCACTCCAGCCGCCTGCGGGACGAAGGAAGAGAGGTGTCAAGGCGCCTCACGAAAAACAGCTCGCTCCGAGGGATTACTTCGCAGTCTCAGCCCCAACGGGCATCGTTTGGTCACAGTCGGCTAATGGACCCTTTTCACAATTCCATCAAGAACACAGGCAGTCGCCATTTCTTGAACACGAAGCGTGTGATTGAATCCGAGCTCTTGCCGAACACTGCTGCAGCACTAATTCCAGACACAAGCTGAGCCGAGTTCATGTCGAATGTTGGCGCAGCCCTAGTGCCCGATACATGCTCAGAGGGCGTGCCCAAACAATGGCAGACTCGGGTAAGTGTCGCTGCAGCCACAAGATGGCATTTACTTTTGAAAATGGTCTATTGCCAAACGCTTTGTGAACAGGGCTTGTGCGTCTACCGTTTTGCAAAATATTAGCGCCTGTATTTAGGTACTAGTCTGCAGAAGCTAAGCTTAATTACACGCTAAATTTCCTTCTATTTTTATTTGTTTTAACGTTATGTTAACTTTAACTGAAATGCCTTGCTTTGCTTCGGATACTGGATCGAGCAACCTCGGTTTGTTGTGTTACACTCACTGCCCCCTCAGTGAGCCATCCAATGCTGCTGAATTTCGCTTTCGAACGTGCGCTCAGCAGCAAAGGGACACAGCTATGGCGGCCAGTGAATACAACCAACATTTGCATGCTCTGACTTCACTGAACCTACTTGAAAGCTAGAGCAAGCTCGAAAGGACGCACCAATTAATACTGTAAGATTTAATTACGAACCAGCGTACAGGTAGACAGTCACTTAAAAATACACAAATAAATATGCTCACACAGCGCCTAACTATCAACGCATAATCTGTATTTAGTCAAACTTCCTCTTCTTCGACCCCAAGGAATGGGATGCCAACCCAACAAACAAGAGAAAGAAAAAGTGAGACAAGGCCAAGGGAAGAAAGGTGAAAGACAAGGAAAAGGAGAAAAGACTAGAAAAAGGAAAATAGAAGAAAAAGAAGGAAAAGAAAGGAGAATAATAATAACAAAATTGCAGAGTCCAAGATTTTACAAAAAATACAAAAATTAATCACAAAAAATATATATATAAACTAGGTGATATGCTGGCCTACTGTCGAATGCACTCTTGGTCTAAATAGTCCTTGATTTACAAAAAGTCAAAGAGTTACAAAAATAATTACAAAAGTAATCTCAGAAATCCAAAAAGAACCTACCGGTATACCGGCTGTCGAATACACCTTCTGTCTAAATAATCAATTTCTTTTTCCGCTAAAGTTAAGGACGGAGTGCTGACGCATCGGGGGTCCCGTCGTGCAATGTTCTCCGCTTCCATGATTTCTCAGGTGAGATAGTTTTTACTCTTGCCTAGCGCAGTACCGCTGTCCAATCGAGCAGAACAGCCACAATCCCTACAGTGAACGCCTAAGTGACCAGAGTTGGCATTGACAATGTTGTTGTTGTGCCCACGCAGGCGGTCATTTAAACACCGTCCTGTTTGTCCAATGTACTGTTTTCCACAGGAAGGTGGAAATAAATAGACCACCCCTTCAACACAGGTGAGAAAGTTGGATATGGGCTTCTTTGTGCAACAAACTGTGCTAATATTTTTTTTTTTGCAGTGGTTGTGAAGTTTGCGTGGTGCTGAGAAAACTACATTCACATTTGCTCGGTTTGCTATTTTCTTCAGACCATGAGATAGATTGGGCATACATGGAACGACTACCGGTCTGGTTGTCCTGTTTCTGGATATTTTTTGCGCCTCCACCGAGCTTGATTTCTTTGAGGAGAACCTCTGTTACCGACGTCAATACGGGAAGAGGATATCCAGCGGACATTAGCCTTGATACTTGCCCGTCAAAGCTCGTCTGCATTGAATGTAAGCATGACTCAATAATGGCGTTCTTAAGGCATAACCTCACCATGCCTTTCCTTTACTAGTTTGCAACGGGCAGAGTAGTTGAATGGTGGGAGAGATTCCTTCCCCTGGGCTCATATGACCAACAGATGTGATAGGGTAGCACATACTGTCGAAGATCCAGAAATCTTAATGATCTTTCGACCGTCAGCTCGTAGGTGAGTTCCAGGGGATTCATACAGTTCCTAAAAGTGTAGAGAACATATCTACCATGGTTGTGAAATTGGTATCGTCTGCAGCAAGGAAGATTAAAAAGTCATGAACGTATCTACATACTCTCACTACCTTTGATGTATCAAATCTTTGTTGTAGAATCTTGTCGTGATGTGCAAGAAAGGCCGTGTTCCAAAATTTACTCGATCTTACTCCAGGGTAAGATGTTTTGTACCTTGGCGTTCCAAAACCTACCCGCGTCCAGCGCTTTTCAATCTGTGTTGACACGTGACACGACCCGCCGGAGTAACTCGGATTCATTTGGGTAAGATTTGGAACACAGACAAAGATGTCACTGAGGACTGGAGCAATGCTGGATCCTATATACATACTCCCGTCTTTTGTAGGTACGCATTTTCATCCAAAGCAGCGAAGGTAAACTTCAGATAGATCTTGAGTAAATCCAGAAACTGGCTTTGGGAAAGACCCGCCGCATTCATAAAGCGTATGACATCAAAAGCGGCAATGCTGTCTTCCACACACTTTATGTTCTTGGGTAAGGGATAATATAGGTCCTTGATATCGGTGGAAAATATCGTTAGCTCTTCATGACGATGATTTTCTAGAAAGCTGAAGACCTCGTAGGAACTTCGAAGCTTGAACCAGGTAGGGATCGTCAACATTTAGAAGATTTAGCCTCTCCTGAAAGAATAATGCCACCATGCATCCGATTTTTGCCATGTTCCTCTTTCTGAGACAATGACTCTAAAGGTACATCCTGGTTTGTGTTTTTTTTTTTTTTGCGTTGAAGAATAATTAAAGATTTAAATGTGTGCTGCAATCAATCAAAAAGCACTTTTTTTAATCAAGCGATTGACAATATTGTTTTGCTTCTCGCTTAATCTCGCTCAAGGCGACCTGTTCGTGGCAGTTGAAGACTGATTCAATCGCTTCTAGCGCCTTAGCTCCATTCGTTTCTCTGTGCATGACCACAAAACCGCCCTCTTTATCGCCTGGCATAAGAGACAGTGAGTTCTTCTTTAAGTAAGTCTCTATCTTCTTGATAAGAAGAGGTGAGAACGAGCTTACTGGCACTGGTGGGACTCAAGCATACTCGCACGCAAGGCCACTGGCCAAGAAACGCCTTTGTTGTGGTGTAATTTCAAGGACAAAAGCGAGCGTTTTCACTAGATCTCTCCTTCACAAAACTTGATGACGTAGGTGGGCGGTCGCAGTACCGCACAGTGACGATATTTGAATACGGCTCATAGATTGGACTCGAGCATTGCGTGGGCACTCGATTTGGGCTCGAGATAATCGATAGCTTAAGAAGCACTCGGGTAGTGGCCCGTGTCATCGCTGCAATGACGACAATAGCCGAACCAGAACAATGATCTGTGAACTCAGCAGCGGGTGTCCTGTGCCTTGCCAACCCCCAGCGCGTGACTATGATCAACATTGGTGGCATATAATTGGCTCCAGATCACATGGCCGCTTGTTCTGGCTGCGAGTTGAGGCGGTGAACGCTGCTCGTTTATTAAATTTTTCTGCGACTTCGATTGCGTCTGGTGAAAAACGAACGGGTGTTTCACAGATCATTAACGTCAGGAATCCGTTCTAAGCGGTATTTGCGCAAAGTACAAGCATCATTGCATCGCCCCTTTAACCTTATCGGAAAAAGAGCTTGGTTATATAGAGAGAAGGTGCATTCCACAATAGGCCAGTACTATATCCCCGGGTTTCTTTTTGTATTTCTGAGATTATTTTTGTAATTCATCTTTGTTAGTTTTTGTAACTCTTGAACTTTTTTGTAATTCGCGGACAATTTAGACCAAGAGTGTATTCGACAGTAGGCCAGAATATCACCTGGTTTATATATCTTTGAGATTAAGTTTCATACTTATTTTTCTAATTTTCGCAAATCTGAGACTCTGCAGCGTTATTATTTTCCTTTCTTTTCCTTTTCTCTGTCTTCTTTTTTTTTTCCTTGTCTTTTACCTTTCCTCCTTTTGCCTTGTCCTTCACTTTTCCTTTCTCTTTTTTGTTGGGCTGGCATCATATTTCCTGGGGTCGAAGAAGAGAAAATTTTACTAAATACAGATTATGAGTTGATATTTCAGCGCTGTGGAAGTGTAATTTCTTGTGTGTCTGGATTTTTGAGTGACTTTCTACCTGCGCGCTAATTCGTAATTATGCCTTACCAGATCGCCCAATCTGCAGTAATACTGTAAAAGACTGACAAAATGGCGCTCACTCGAGCATTTACTTCAGTTTAACTTAAAGAATACCATAGGTTTCTCTTCTCTTAATTTCTCTCCTTTCATTTTTTTCTTTTCTCGCGATAATCTTTTGGACGTGCAATTAAGACTCAGACGCCTTAATCTCCTAGAAGTCGACAGACAATGGGATTATAAAATCCGCTACTTTCCGCTACTTTGAGCTCGTGTCTGGAAGCCGCTCGAGAGTCGTCCTCTCGTCCCATCTTTCGTGGACGACAGTCCACGTTCAACCTTAACGAGAAGATTATTCAAAGGACGAGCAAGCTAGACGCTCATCTCGCGCATTACACACAAAAATATGTCCGTTTTTTCTGCCGTTCGTATTGAGAAAGTCCTCGGGGTCCTCAAAGGGCAGCGCTGGGGGGGGGGGGGGGGGGGGGCTAAAGCTACATTATTTCGAAAGGTTCTTTAACGCCAGGGAAAAAGTCTGGTTAAAAAAAAAGAACGTAAAAATTGCGAGATAAATATTTAAAGAGGACTATTGAGCGCCCGAAAAACGCTTCCCCACTCTAAAGAGAACCGTCGCACATCAGGGATCCCTTTTACCTGGCTGTCACTGTTTCTAGCTGGGGCGGTTATTTTCGCATACATCAGATCGTTACGTAATTCCAAGGCTCTTTAATTGTCACGTAGCACCAGATTTATTTTATTTTATTTTTTCTAACAACAGCCATTAAACTTGAAAATTTGTTAGAAACGCGGACTGGCATCGGTACTGATGCTTCTTGATGCATTTTAGCGAAACTACGCCAGCGACGAGTACGATAGTCAATTAGTGACGACTCGCAAACTAGTAAACGAAAGAGAATTAAAACAAATAAACGCTAAACAAAAGTTAGAAAAAGTCTCCCAGAAGTTCAGCAACGGTCCTTATCGCGAGTTGCCGAAAACGCATCATTGGCATTGCTGTAGGGAAAGAGGAGTAATTATGACGACGATAATTATGATGCCTGTGCACCGTCATGCGCACGTTTCGTGCGGAAAATCGTACCCCGAGAATAAGTGTTTAAGAACGTAATAACATTTTCAACAGTCGTGCGAAGAAAGATAAGCGATTCTCGTACATACTACAAAAGACTGAGATCACTGAAGTCCAGATGACAAAATTATTTGCGGGCACACATGGAGCATACTCGACGCATATTTTCTTTATACACGTGTGCGTCCAACATGCCCGCAGACAATTTTTGTACGGCCAATCTGACAGAACCCTCATATAACGAACAAACAGACGTAGGAAGTGTCTGCAGAACGTGTTTTGTACAATGTAATATACAGTGTGACCGCAACCTTAGGTATACGCTAAAACGTGCAAGCCATGTGCGAAAAAAAGAATCTGCAACGTGCCGACGTGTCCGCCCTAGTTTGCTGACACCCACAAGTAGCGGTTTGTCCGGCCTTCGCCCCGTCGCAACGACGAAAGGAAAAAAAAGCGGCCGATGGAACAGAAATTTTGGCAAGCTCGTGTTGCGAGGCTGGCGCCTCTCTCTTCGGCACCCATGGGCTCCCACATCCCACCGCGTCACCGAGCGAAAAAAGCAAAAGGAAAGAAAAATCCTTCCTGCGGAGTTTTATTCCGGCCGAGATAAGATGCGTCAGCCGTGACACATCGGAGAGAGCGCGAGACTCCAAACTCGGGGTTAGGACCTCGCGGAGAGTAAGAGAGAAACGAAAAAAAACACTCAGACACCGCGTTCGGACGAAACGAAAAATAAGAATAACGCGAAAGTAAAGGGCTGCGAGGCCCGACTGGGAGCTCGGTCGCTCAGCCTGGACTGTGGTGAAGGCTACGAAGCCGTCCGATCCAACCAGCTGTCAGCGAGCGTGTCGGTGGACCGAGCGCTCCGTGCAATGCGGTGCAAGAAATACGCAGGCACGTGGTACGATAGTACCGCCGTTGGATAGGTTCCGAGTTCCTCGCGATAGACCGCGCGTGAGGGACAAGGGAGTACAGTATAAAGTGGTGAGTGCAGGGGGTGTAACTACACAGAAAAGTGTGTGTGTGCGTGTGTGTGTATGGGGGGAGGCGGCACATCCATATATGCATGCATGCACTCACGGGTGCCACTGGCGAGAGCTATCTCTGCGGCAACGCTGTCGCTCCGGACGGACAAATCCCGAGTTATGGGCAAGAAGGACGCCCGCATCTTATTTTGCATACTTATTTAGATTACATATATAGTTATTTGCTTTCGTTGTTAACATTGGCGTTTCATATTTTTTTACTTTACTTGAGCAGCGTCCCATGGTCCCTCGGCTGGGCTGGCCGTTCGGGCGCGTGTTGGAGGGAGCCTTCTCGCGGGCAAATGATAAAGAGGGTCCGTCCAACCCCGGGGCCTGCATGCCTGCATGCGAATGCGATAGCGCCGAGCTGCTTCTTCCCGAGAAAGAGAGGTTTCTCACTTTTCTACCCTTCATTTCGTCGCTCTTGCTGTGCTCGAAATTGTCCTCGGAAAGTGTCCAGCAAAAGACGAGAGCGCGATTCGTAGAAATCGGCTCCCACGAGGAGCGTGGCAAACCCGGAAACAACGCGTAAGATTTCTGGCGAAACCCACCTATCTTCAGCCGTAGCGCTTGTACGCAAACATGCCCTCTCCTGGCACGATGGGCGGTGGATCGCGAAAAGGCTCGATTTCCAAACGATCTGTATATACCTAATGCGACACTGCTGCGGCCAGTGTTTGCTGCTCATCGCTATATAGAGGTTACCGCTCCTATGATCCCAGACAGCTAAAGAACAAAAAGGGCGTGGCTAACAACAACGGCGCTTATCGCTTCGCCACTTATCTCTGAAGGGCTTACAAACGTATTACAGGTACTTCTCCGGAAGAAAATCTTTTTACCCGATCACTGTGCGTTGCTGGAGAACAAATAAATACACTACCGGAAGCCTACTGGGGCACCAAATACAGTGGCGCCCTCGTGGTACCAACTCCCGCCGAACGCGGTGAATACGCATCAAGCGGGTCAAGTTCTGACGCGCACTTGCCGCTACGGACCCCTTCGAAAATCATCGCCCTCTTATGGCCTACTATGACAATGCTGCGCAGTGGCGTGCGCAAAAGACACAGTGAAAATGGCAAGTCTAGGAATTGTCATACAGTCTCTTGTACGTGAGCATTATATCACTTATAGCTTGCCAGCTCGTTGGTGTTGTTGTTCTTTAATGCGAAAGCATTAACTGTCCCATAGAGCGAACCAGCGTCATCAGCTTTTGAAGCCGCGTCAAACGGCACCTAAATTCCCCCGTCATGGAGCGACGAGTCTGTAGTCTGTAGCAGCGAATCGATGGAAAACTCCCATTGGCTGGGCGCGCGGCATAGTTCCAAGGAACGCCACCCCACAGAGAAGCCCTCTCCATGGCGCAGTGGCCCGGCCTCCGGTAAGAGGGAGAGGGTGGCCGGGCTCTGCAGAGCGGCCGTGGCGGCCGGCCGCGGGCAGAGCCCGCCGGGGCAGCTACGCAGAGGTCGCTCGGCCGAGCTCAGCGCGGCGTGCAGCTTGTAGGAATATGCTACGTATACGAATGCCTTCGCATTCCAACACGTTAGCAGTCTTAAATGTCTTTGTAGTTTTCTTTGTCTTGTTTGCGCACGCCATTGTGCAGTATTTTCAGATAGACCGTAAGAGGGCGTGATTTCTGAAGGGGTCTACTCGAGACTACGATGGTGTGAACATAATCCCCGTTCCTCTGTTTCACATTTTCGGCACACCAGGCCGCGGACGTCTTCACCGTACCGCATCCAATCTCCACCTCCTTCTGTAGTCGTCCCAACAAAGTAGTAAACTGGGCCAGTTGGTAATAATTACGCATGGTTCATGAAAGATCAGCTTCAAAAAACGGGCAGGAAGAAAGGAACAAACATGACAGGACGGAGCTGAACGCACAACTAAATTTATTACTTGAAACGAGAAAAGAAGAAAAATATACACAAATCATATCTTCATCACATAGTATATATACACACACACACGCGCGCGCGCGCGCGCACACACACATGCACATGCACATGCACACACACTCGACATTCTGGCTGCTCGTTATCAGGCGAAACGTGACTTCACGTTTCGTGAATCACTATCCGGAGACTTAAATGAAGATTCCAGGAACGTCAGCTCTTTCTGAGACACCGCAACAGATGGCTCGCTCACACAGCTGGCCCCCAAACTATGAAATGTAAAAGGCCTCGATAATTTGTCTCGTGAGTTCTTTGTGCCCTCCCAACACCTTCGCATCAGTGAAGGGTAGGCTGGCACAAACAGTCGCTACAATGCAAAAGGAGAAGGGCCACCCGCCGCTGCTTTGAGCGAATACGCGTGTTAATTCTCGGAGTCTGTCGTTCAGACATATCCCTGTCTGCCCAACATAGAACTTTTCCACAATACACGGGAATTCGGTACACAACACACGAAACGCATTACACAAACGGTTTTGCGTGTTTTTTTGGTACACCTGACCTTCGCACGCTCTTCAGCTCTTGCACCGGCGCTAACACAAACTCCTGGCTTTTTTTTTTTTTTTTTTTTGAGGTTGAGAAAATCCGCTGACACTCCAACCGACTTTCAACCTTTTTCACGTTATGGGAAACCTGAAGGATGTGCGGGACCACCACCACTCGCTTTTTGTCAAAATCAACACTCCTCCTTTCAATACCCTTAAACTTTTACAGAAGAGAGCACGCCACCTCCGTCAACAATGCTTGCGGGAACCCCGCTTCCCCGAGTCTCTTGACCTAAGACAAGAAACTGTTTTTCACCATGTAGGGTGCGACTTCCCCAGGGCACGAGCTCGAGACACGAAACCGGGATGCCCTCTTCACCACTTTTGAATGGGCTGACCTAAAGTAGTCGTCGCAAGACGCACGGTACACTCGTTTATCTGCAGACCCAATTCAACATTTATTTTCAGTTTTTTGCGCTAGTCTACTTTTATTCCTTTCGCGACCACATCTGACAAGACTGGCATCTATCGCGTGTTCGCTATTTTTTGTAGCGAACCTAGGCTTTTGAAGATTAGGTTCAGCGTATTTGAAGGGACGGTAGAATGTACGCTAGGAGTACGATGAATCTCGAAGCGGGAATGCTGAATCTGAACTGTGATTGAGGTGTCCGAGTCACTCGCCTGGTCCATCGGCCACTAGCTCGATATCCAAATCTGTAAAGCCGGCCGTGACTCTGACATCACGACGCTGCCGGTGGCGCATCCGAAGTCAATTCACCTCACGCGAATCCAGTTTTTGCGCATGCCCGGTGCCTACAAGTTGCACTTCGTGGCCAACCGTACGCGTCGAACAGACGCGTCAAAGAAAGCGAGATAGACAACAAAAAGCTGCATAAGTGAGCGCCGTTTTCTCCCTACGTTCGAGATCCTAATCGAATTTGAGAAGTCGCCGCAACCCTCCTCGAACCGAGTCCCGGAAGGAGCGCCATCTCTGAACAATGCGCCCAACTAAGCGCTCACAGATAGGCTTGGGAGCGAAATTTAAACGACTTTCGAAGCTCCTTATGGACGAGTTCCCTACTCTGCTCGCTGACATCAGGCAAGCACCTTGATGCAAAACGTCAAGTATGAACAGGTGGCTCTAACCAAACCTTTTGTCCATAAGAGCTACAAATGAAAAGTGAATCGAT
The DNA here is from genome assembly GCA_037355805.1 of Ixodes ricinus. Lineage (NCBI taxonomy): Eukaryota > Metazoa > Arthropoda > Arachnida > Ixodida > Ixodidae > Ixodes > Ixodes ricinus. Next base: position 140,696 of record JAZHYW010031916.1, on the reverse strand, counting down.
CACTAGAGCGAAGCGTGTTTTTGAAGTTTGCGAGCTAATAGCTGGTTGAATCCTCGCAGTGGGACTCGGCTCTCTTATGGTGCTTCTGATATCGTGCATTTGGACACTCTTGTTCAATCACTTGGTCATACCGGCGGACATACGGGCAGCTGGAGCTAATCCGACACCCGGCATACGTTTCACGAATAGGTTCCTCCACACGAGGAAAGAAAATAATAACTGTGACGTTAACGATGCCACTTCCAACCTCGACAGAGATAGATTGCGACAGTTGTGCAAAAAATAGCAGAATGAAGAACCAAAAAGGCGAGGCCTGTGAAAATTTAGTTTCTGAGATTTCACTGCGAGGAATCTCATCCCTGCAACTATACTTTGTTTCACCACGAGTGCGAGCGCCCACGTTTTGAAGGTGGGAAGCCGTGTTCGTGCACTCGTGTTAAGGGGGACTTTTAGCAAACCGTTGCCGTGTTCCGCGTATCATGCTACCGGAGCCTTTGAAGAATGCTTTTAATCGCGCGCCCCGCGGTCACGGTAACACTCGGCGCGCGCTTAAAAGCATGCTTCAAAGGCTCCAGTAGTACGGTAGTGCGGATCGCGGTAACAGTTTGCTAAAAGTCCTTAATGAAAGCGTCATTCAAGGCAACATACGCCCTAATATCTACCGCAAGAAGGATAACATTAGTCGTGCGAGTTTTCTTTTGTATATAAACCTCTAAATGATTGAACTGGTCTGACTCACTTTGTAGCACTTTGTGTAAGATCCAAAAGGTCAATGTTTGAGTAAAATATTTTTAGGGCAAACTAATATGCTTAAATGCTTTCGCTCCAAAAGGCTCATTGCAGCGGCCACTTTTGAAACAAATGCTGATTGATGGACGACATAGCCTAACCACTCTTGAAAGTTTGTTAGTAAACCAAATAAATCCTAAAATTAAATAAAAATTCCAATTTTATTTTAAACTCCTTTGACTGCTTTCCTTCGAATAGCTGGGGGCTTATATTAAAAGCAAACAAGGAATTTAAAAAAAAAATACCTATAGGCTATAGCGCAGTTTACATATAATTATTCAAAGCGATTTAAAGATCATCTCAATTTACCAAGGTATCGTACTCTACATCTTCGCTTAAAACAAAACACAAAAAACATGACATGCTAACCCTGGAGCTGAGGAAAAACAGGATGGACAAACACAAAGCTCCAGTCGACCAGTAATGTATGCAACTCATCAGGATGTTGCAGTCTATCATAAACAGTAGCCGCTATATTATTCTCAAAATCTAACTATCAAGCATATCACATCATCATCCACCACTCTCAATTTTTTTTTAATTGCCCCGCTAAATTCAGCGGGAAAATTAACGTCACGTGACCTCAACACCAATTCAATTCCCCGATAAATTTAGCGGGAAAATTCAGTTTCTCCGCATACTGAATTTGTTCATAGGTGACGTGACACCAAGACATGGGAAGTCATTTTCCCCGCTAAATTTAGGGGGAAACTGAATTGGAGGAGGAGGAGACAGGAGGAGATGGAGGAGAAGGAGAGGAAGGGAGAGGAGGAGGAGGGACATACCTTCCCCTCGGTACCCTCCCTACCGAAGAAGAGACAGTATAAACTGGATTATGGAACAGAACATCTAACTGGATTTCTTGCTGGAAACCTTAAATTCAGGTTACAGACTCATTGCCTGCAAACTGGATTTCAGGTTTCCAGCAAGAAATCCAGTTGAATTTCCTGTTCCATAATCCAGTTTATACTGTTTTTGTTTCGTTTCCTCTTTCGGTGGGGCTTCTCTTTTCTTCCTCGAGAGCTGCGCTTTAATTTCACATTACAGAGATTTGTAAACGACGTTAATTTCTTTTTCTATTCTCTTCTAAAGTGACGTGACGCGTAAGCGTGTACTACCATCCCGCTCTGGGGGACAGATTTTTCTTTTAGCACGGTGACTGCGCGGCGGCAAGGCGAGATTCGCAACATCGCGCGAATGTCGCTTCTCCGCATTGCATCAGTGAGTAGGGAGAAGCGCACTCAACAAAGCTAACTGACCCGCCTGAACAGACCACCCCCGCGTTCCTGGTCAACTCAGTCACAAACGCGGCGACACCACGAACCACGAATAATACTGCGAAACTTTCGAGTTCTTTCAGTTTTAGAGGGGATCGGTGGCCGAGTGGGCTAGCGCACACTAGCTTGGAGCAAGTGGAGAGAAAGCTCGTGCTGCAGAACCCAGGGATCCTTGGCTGCAGAACCCAGGACCCAGTGATCCCTTTCGATCTGGATGAGCATCGTACCGGCGTGCGGTTGTGTATCACTACTGCGTGGTGCACGTTAAAGACCCCAGGCTTGTTCGTTGTACTGCACTGGCTAAATTTCTCATCTACAGCTGGGAAACTCGTCGCCCGTTGAGGCAGACCAAGTTCCAGGCTGTATAAACATACACACAACCCAATTTATCAGTTTTAGATGCGGGCGATAATCGAAAGCTAGAAAACTCGCGCAAACCCTAGCGTAATGAGATGGGCAGTACAGCGTGCCTGTACAATTAGTTCCGGTGTTGAGATGGTGAAATTATATTTTGGCGCAAGGTTGGCGCACATTCTTAATATTTGTGGTGAAATGTAGTGGGATGCAGCAGGGTAATCACTTCGGTGCAATAAACACAGCAATCACGTGACAGAACCTTAACAGAATATTTTTATATATTTATTTATTCAATCGCTACTGCGGCTCTCAGTTTAAAGCCTTAGCAGAAGTGCAAGTTTTCATAAAAATATATACTGTATATACTGTCAGGAAGAAAGAAGAAGCGGGGCTGAGACGGCAGAGCGCGCGCTGAGCTCTCTCGGATCTGCATCGAACGGTCACCGTGGACGCACCATCTTAATCAAACTTCATTCGTTGTATTAAACCCATCCATCCATCCGGAGCCTTACAATATAATGAATACACCCTCAAAATGCGATCAAACATATATCTGATGAACTGTGTTATCAAAACCGGTGAGTGATGAAGGCGTGGCAATTTATTTGACAGTGAATTCCAATCTTGAATTGCCAGGAGGAAAAATGAATATTTTAAAATATTATGTTTAAATCTGTATTAGTGAATTGATCTGGTCTCGTTGATTCTTGCCAATCCGGTTGATGAAAAGATAATATATTGTTCAATGCGAATACTAAACTTGCCGTGGATAAAGGAATACGGAAATTTTAATCTATTCGTTTTCGCCTCTAGTTTTCGCCCCCAAAAGTCCGGTTTCTAAATGCGTTGAAATAGTTGTTAGAACATTGAAATGTGTTAAAATATAGTAGGTTTTTCTAAATGACCATGGAAGTTGATTCGACCGCCGCGATTCTGAACCGTGTTTCTCAGTGCTTGCAGAAAACGGCCTTTCATCGTGATTCTCTCACCCCCCTCCCCCGTCCCCAAACACATACGCACAAGCACCACATAGTCCTTCTCAGCAGATAAAATCTTACGTTCCAAGAGTGTAAAACAAAATGAGGAATTCTCGCCATTAGAATCCTTTCTCAAATATTGAGGCACCCACCCGGTACCACACAGATTCAACACTGAAGTACATATAGGTTTAGAACGTTCCCTTTCCTCCACACTCCTAGCACCCTTCTAGCGTTAACTCTGGATGCTGACCCATCGACGCTTGCTTTTCTAGAACACCCCCTAAAGCGGACTACACGAACTAAACACCCACGCGTCAGGGCCGCGGTTCTGAGCAGCGCTTAGCGCCGCCAACCGCAACAACCGGCTCTGAGCCGACCGTGCACACGCCACCCTCCCTGTCGAGTGCCCAGCCATTAGGCCTAGCGCTGCGGCCAGCGGCGGTCCGCGGTGCAGCAACAGCGCTGCCCCTTCCTTCCCCGTGGCCGGCGATGACAGAGCGTCGCGACGGAGGGCCGCGCCGCCGAGGACCTCCCAAGCCCCGGCGTCCACTTAGCGCCTGCCCGAAAGCGCTGACAAATGGTGCCCGGACCCGGGCGGTATTTATGTACGCCGCCCTAGGCCACCAGGCACAGAGGACGCCACCGACGGTTCGTCGCACGCCGCGGCAGAGCGCGGCGCACGCTCCACTCGACTGCGGTAGGGCGAGGGCATCACGCCACGTAGCTTCCTTGCTGTAAGGGGGCCGAGTGGGACGACCGATTGGCTTCTGCTGAGTCTGACAAGTGTACTGCTTACTCGGAAGGCAAACCGAAGCCGATTTCGAAGTTTAGGGAGGCCGTATATGATGGAAGGTGACGGCGGGAAACCGGAGAGCTGTTTCCTCTATCAAGGAATAAACATTTTACAAAAAAGCGTGGAGCGTCCTACGTGGTACCGAAAGGAATGCTAGGAACTGGCTGTAAGCCCCGGCTGTAGCAGACCATGGAGGCGACATTGGTATCGGCCGGACGATGGCAGACGATCAACTGGGCTAACCGTCTCTCTCTCTCTCTCTCGCACTCCTTCTCCCCCTCGACCTTCATCTATCTATCTATTCTCATCTATCATCATCACCAGCAGCAGCAGCATCGTCATCATCAGCATCAATGTCAACTCGCTGATGTCCTGGGAGCAAAGAGGGATGTAGCGAGCTTTTGTCGAAATTTACGAAGTCGAAATTCGAGCATTGGAACACCTGAACAGCGTTTCTCGCCTTCTACACGAAGACTTTAGAGTATCGTGGAAACCAATAGACCGATCTCCCCACCAAAGTTTGGCTACGCCGTCGCTCCCGCGATGCACCTGATGTACGAAGGGAATCTTAGGCTCAGTTCTGCACGTGCGACGACCTCGCTGTATGCTCTACGCGTGTAGAGTACGGGACCGCACGAGTCGTCGCGTGCACTGCCACCTGCCTCTTGTGAACTAAAACTGCGGTGGCCGAGTGGCATCACGCATGCGCCGAACGCTTGTTGAGATCGGTCGATTATACGGCTGTGAATTTTAAATTTAAGAAAATGATTGCCATATGTTTACGCACTGTAAAAAGCAAACATAATATTTTAATAATTTAGTTTGCTTGTTAGCCTCTTCGGTAGGTGACGTCAGTTCGGTCTCAATTTCCGCGCAAGCGCCTTGTAGTCGAACTTCTAATGAACTTTGCGTTAAAAGTTCGAGAAAGTCAAACCTGGTCGAAACACTTACATCGGCAGGCTCGCGATATTTCTAGATATGAAGTTGAAGCTGCATCTGTAGAATTACAACTTTGATGGCAGCTTTCACGTTCGCCATTGTGGCGGGCTTTATTTTTTTTTATGACTTTTTAAGGAGGAAAGACTTACTAAAAGGGGGAGGGGGGTATCTCTATAAAAATCAAAACAAATTAAATTCACCTCGAAAAATGGTCTGAAAAAAGTCATTTATGGTCTTAAAATAAGAGTCACTTCGAATTAGCGAATATTTCTTTAGCCGTTTAACGAATATGAGTCCCCTAACTAAAACGTCTGTGTCAAAATGTTAGCAAAATAAAAACAAAAAAACGGGATTTTTTTTTCTTTGTCCGTCAGTTTACTGATTCTATACTCTATAATACAGTGGCGGTGCTGGCCACGATAGTAAAATTTCCTCGCATGAAACTACTACGAGTCAGCTTCAGAAAATGGTAGAGGAAGAGGAGTGTATGTGTGTGTGGAGGGGAGGAGGTCGGGGAGGCACGAGAAAGTCAATAGAAGCCAGCGTGAGCAAGCAAGCCCGCTGACAAATGCCTACTTTGTGCCGGATTCCCGACGCAATACCGTTCTGCTTTAAACCGCTATTCGTCTTTCCAGACAAGGAGACTACACACAGCCACGCTTCCTCCTTTCAATGATCTCTGCTTTTCCACGTCTCGGCCCGCTTCCTCGAATTCGCTTCTCGGCCCGATATAAAAACGACGGCCCCGAGACGGCATCTAGAGTACTGCGCATCCGATAGCGCAGCATGTCGAGAGTCGAGACCAACTACAACGAGATTATAGCTCAAGCCCAACCGTGTTCCGGTTCCATTCTTTTTCTATCACTGACGACGTTGCGTCGCCACACACTAACAAATCCCTTGCATATCATACTCTAAGCCCTAACTCTAGAAGAAATAATAATAATAATAATAATAATAACAACAACAATACTTTATTTCCATCCTTTATGATGGTGGGGCCCAAGAAAAAAAAAGCTGCAGTAAGCAGCTTTTTTAAAGCAAGATTTATACACAACAACACACTAAAACGTTTTACTCCCTTAAATAGGGCACTAACCTCACCAAATTTTGTTGTTGTTGTTAAGCAATTGGGTAGGACACATATGTCGTAATACAGACTTTTTTTTTTTTTGCGCAGTGTTTTTTGTTGCGAGAGACATCTTGAGATAGGAACGATTTTCATATATTTCTTCACGTCTTAGCGAAATAGAAGCACCGACTATTCTCCGCTCACCCATAAGCTGAGACTATACGGTGGGAGCTACGGGCCCGCCGGGCCAATCAGCCACCTCCCTTTCATCACCTGGCCCGGCTCTCTGCGACTCGGTATGGGCGAAAGTGTGATCACGTGGTGAAAGAGAGACGTATGACTCGTCCAACAAGGACCATAGCATCCGCCGCAGTCTCAGCTTAGGGGTGAACGGAGTATAGAAGCAAGTCGCGATATTCAAACTGAGTCTCGCGACCTGAATTTTGCGCGAAAAGTCCGGTGACATGTTTGTTCTATCCAAATAGTAAAAAAAAAAAAATATGTTTTTTTTTTTTTTGTTCAGTTGCCATTTGAATGTGTAAAGCCCCGGTTCACACAGTTGCGTTTGACTGCGTTTGACTGCGTTGCGGCAGCGAGACACCAGGCAATCCCTGCTGCTTATATCGCGTGCCAAGATGATTCCTTGAATTGGATCCCACGCTTCATACGACAGCACCAGATGTGCCGGTGACTCGCTTTCGGTTCTCGCCGCAACGCAGTCAAACGCAGTCAAACGCAAGTGTCTGAACCGGCCTTAAGCGGATTGTCCGGTCGAAACCGGAACTACTTAAGTTTTGCCGCTCGTTACGTCGAGGGTGCCTTCATATAAACAAACGTTATTTTTATTTTGATATATGATCTCCCCTATTAATTAAACCTTTCAAGAGAGTATGTACGAAACTGCACCCCGAATTTCGCCAGTGTCAATGGCTGGCGATCCTAGCTGCTGCGTGACGTCACAAAACGCAAAGGTTTGTCGGATGGTCGATACAAGCGTTGGTCGATGGATGTCTTGTATTGTGTTTCGAATTATAGTCTCCTACATAGTGGAACCTGAGACTGAGGTATGCAGGAAAACTTCGAGGACGAGAAAAGAGGACTAGACACCGTCTCAAAACGCAGCTAAAGATTTTTATTCCGTGCCCTCCTTATATATACATCCTCGATGTCGCCAACACCAGCTCGCCTGCACTTTGACCATCTATAGTCTCCAGGCTGTACCCTACTAAAATACGTTTCTTTTAATGCAGTTCCCAAGTGTGTGAAAAAAAAAGTCAAGCCTTTTAGCAGGATATTAAACGAAAACAGCCATCGAGCAAACGTATGCCGTTTCGCGCAAACACAACTGCGACGGCGCACCGATCGAACTAGAGCTCTTGCAAAGCAAAGAATGCAATTTTTTTTGTTTGTTTTTTGCATCTCAAGTGGCATTTAGGTACACGAAGCGGCATCTGGGTACACATATCGACGGATCTACTCGATCGGTGATGAGGCTACTGGTCGTTCCCTCGGAGGCGATTGCGGGTCGAAGGCAAACGGCGAATCGTTCAAATGCATGTCGTCACTTGACTTGACGAGCTTGCTGAATCGTAGCCACGATCCATTTTTTACTCGCGCTTCAACAGAATTGGGCTGCACGCGTGCTAAATACAACTTTTAGAACCGTTCCAAATGGCATAGCTGTTGTTGGTTTCGGTTTCGCCGCATAATCAAACCGATTGATCCGATCTGGGCAGGAGTGGGAATGGTGGACGTAGTTGAATATCGTGGGAAAGGCGTCATCGCCTCAGCTTACAAGGCTTCTGTCCGCTTAGAGCTCAGCTCGTAGCTCTTTTTGCAGATGATTGCTGCTGCATAAGCGGGATCTTGGTGTTGACGGGAACCTAGTCCCTACGCACGTCGACGATCCATTTTTCTCGTCACTGCACGTCTCGCGGAAAAGTGTGGAACGTCGGGCCTTGCCCGTACGTGCTGCCCGGTGGTTGTGGCACTCAACCGCGCAACAAAAACCTCACCCATCCGCTGAAACAAGTAGAGCGCAAGAACAAAAACGAAGCACGCTGCGACGTTCACTCCAGGCAAACGACGAGACGGGAATGCTCGCTTTGCGTTGTGTGACGTCAGAGCTTCAATGTTGCCAACGAAAGTCGCGTTCACGCTGAAGTGACTGAGTCGCTATAGCAATTAAATTACTCATACAAAGGGGCATAAATTTCGATTTTGCGCGTAGATGTGTTCCTGAGGCAATAACAACGATATTCAATTGTTTTCTCGAATACAAAATTTGACCGGACAATCCTTAAGTCAGTTTGCACCAAGAGTATAGCTTTTTTTATGAAAACTTTAAAACAATTTGGTTTAAAAAAACAAAGTTGGTGGCGTTATGCGCACCCTCTGCATGGCACCCTAAAGAATGTTGTTGGAGGCCCCAGGGCCTCCTCGGGGCTGTAGTCCATACGTCCACATACACTTCAGAAGCACAAGCAAAAACCACGAACAGTTTTTACGTACGATAGAAACAGGAAGATACGGGCGAACCGCGCACGGAACCGGTACCGAGATCCCTCTTCTCCGCCGCCTTATATTCTCGACAGATGAACGGTATTCATTCGCCAACGATCGCCAAGACAAAATAAAATTACAGTAGGACACTCAAGACTGCTTACGTGTAGGAAGGCGAAAGCAAAAAAACCGCGGGAGAAATGTTGCTCGAGTTATGATCCTACACATATTGAAGTTTAGACGACGTATAGACGACGCCGAGGACGATCTTTCGAACGTCCAGGGCGAACGTCTAGGACGACAGGACGACGTCGAGGATGACGTCCTAGAGGACCCACGTCAAAAACAAGGTCTAGAACGACTGGGGCGGCCTAGAGGACTGACGTCTAAGACGACGTCGAGAAAGACGCCTAGAGGAGGACACTTAAGGAGTCTGTGGCGTATTTGCGTGGGCGGCCATAAGTTTGCACTGCGGAAGCCGCCATAGATGTAGAAGCTGCTGCCGATGTCGAGGCCGTAGATGTAGACGCGGCCGCCTCACACGAAGCACACACGGGCAGGAAGCACCCAACGAGCACAGATGAAGTCCGAAGCGCACCTTTTGCAAACGGCGCTCCGGCGGTGCATCACGCTCCCGCACTGAGCGTGAGCTGTGAGTGGCGCGTGCTTGATGACGCGTATTTTCAGAGCGCGGCTCTTAAGGCTGCGGTCCCACGGCGGCCATCTTGAACAAGGCGTTAGTTCAACCAATAGATGGCGACACGCACCCGTGGGGTGGCCGAAACATTGGTTCACGGTGGGATGGCTCGAGCACCATCACGTTCCCCTCGTGGCCTTGCTCGCGCCGCTGCCAGCTGTGCTCAGCTGGCTCAATAGCGTGGCCCAGCAAACGAATGTATGCGAGAATTTCAGGCTTTGTATAAATTGTTCTCTGATATAGGGAGATGCGGTTCAGCGGTTGTCACGGGCTTTCGCAATAAATCTTACCAGAAGGAATCAATTGTTGATTGACGTGTCAATACTCTTTCAATGAAAACTTCTGCAGGGATGCACGCTCAGTAGACTCAATCTTCCAAGACATCAGTGGAAGCGGACGTCAAGTAAACTGCTTCGCAATTTACGGTACTTACCTCACCATTATAATGACGACCGAAAAGTGACATAACGAAATATTGTGTTTCATGGGATCCGGAAGATTTTGTAAAGGTTGTTACATTATAGTTCCCAGAAAACAAACGCCGTTGCAATATTTTCGAAAGTACCGATATAATGTTGTAAGTACAGCTTCGGAGGAGTATGATGAAAACCATCAGAATAAATAGGAAGACGTTTATTTGCAATGAACACGCTATGAATGAACGGCGTTTAGCGACGGCAAGTTATGAGCGTATGGGAATTTATAAGTTCACGTGATTGCTAACTATGGACATGCGGACAATGACGACCTGTTTTGTCGGGAGATGGAGTAGCGGTGATGACCTGATATCGGACGAATCGTGGCAGACGAACAAGCAAGTTTCTTCTCAGCGAATGGTAAGCGTCCAGGGTCAAGCACAGCACGTGGCTACCGACGTTGTCGACGTTTCGAACACTTACCACTTTCGACAAAAGTGCTGGCACATCAGCTAACTTTGTGGAAAGAGTCGAAGGCTTCCTCGAGTCCAGCGCCATCATGAACTGTAACTGAAAACGATCCACTCTTCACTCTGTGGGTGGCGAAACGTATCCGCATCTGCGGAGTCATGGTCGATGCGTACTCTAAGTGGTTGGAAGTTTACACGATGCCTGCCACGACGTAAAACGCGTCATGACGTTCTACGCTCTTTTCCCTACTTTGCCCTATCAAAAATACTTTTCTCTGATAACGCGCCAAATCTTGCTTCAAATAAAATAAACAAGCCCCCCCCCCAAAAAAAAATGGCATCAGGCATCACATTAGTGCACCATACCATCCTGCAACTAACGGGCAAGCAGAACAGTGGGTGTGCGAAACGAAAAAGCCCTCTTAATTGAAGCTTACGGAAGAAGCAGTTCAGTGAAGAATCGCCGAGTTCTTGTTCCAGCAGCACGCGACGGTTTCATTTTACACGGTAAACACACCGCCGAAACAATATGTTCGGCGGACGAAGAGTTCCACCGCTCGATCTCATATGATACTATGCCATGAGATGAAGATCGAGAACTCCCGAGATCGGGAGTAATGGCAGATTATTCGGTCGGACAACTTGTGTACGTGAGGAATTTCAGCGGAAGTCAGGCCTTCCATGCAAAACTTGAGTAAAAAAGGCTCTATGTTGGTTGACAAGAAGGTGTCATCCCTCTGAAGACGTTGGATATCAATGCCCTTGAGTGTAAATATAACGAAATCACAAAACTCTCTTTGTGTATTGTGTAACTGCCCTTGTATTTGGTAGTAGAGGCTATGGTGGTGATTTGGACCTTTCACACCAGGCTCCTATTTCTTATTTTCGCCTCATACTCCTTTGCGGTTTCAGTAGTCTTCAAGAATCTTTTGGAACGGGGACAATTTACGTCAATGAGGCCATTTTGTTCCAAGTAGTCAATCAGGAATGCTGCTAGAAATCCGTCCTTTATATTAACGAATAAGCCGCACTTCTGCACATTGCAGTTTTCCTGTTCCACGTACAGTTGTAAAAGCAGCATCCTCATTGATTCTACCATATTCTGTTGCGGGTGAAGAAAGGTCTTTGGGTACACGATACTTGAAACAAGTCTGGCACTGTACGTTGTGGTTCGACACCCACTAATATCGTCGTCCTTATAGAGCCTGATAATTTAATCATTACTTCGTCACCTCATATTGCTCTTCATCAACAGTAAGTACAATAGGCTACCGCCATATTACAATTCAAGAATTGAAAAATTGAGTCGTTCAGTCCTTCAATATGTTTATTAATTATATAATGTTATTACGTTACATTACCTCGAGACGATCGACGTCCATCGTCGATCTTCAAATACTTATATAAGGGGGGGGGGGCGATCGGTGGCCGAGTGCATGTCTAGCGCACACCAGCTCGGAACACGTGGAGCGAAAGCTCGCGCTGCAGAACCCACCCCGCCCCTGCCCGTTTCGATGTGGAAGAGCATCATACCGGCGTATGGTCGTGTATCACTACTGCGTGGTGCACGTTAAAGACCCCAGGTTTGCGGTTGTACCGCACTGGCTAAATTGCTCATGTACACCTGAGACACCAGACGCCCACTAAGGCAGACTAACTTCCGGCTGTATAAACATACACACAACAATTTGCAATTAGACGCACAATCACAAAGAACACAGCGTGTCACCTCTTTTTTTTACCGTCTTTTTTTAACCAGCGCAAGCTCGCGCGTTCTCTCTTTTGAGACGGTTAGAACTAACGTTGATTAGAAACAGTCGCACATAAACCCGCGTTTCTCCTACCCGGCCGCTTCCTCCTCTCATTATGTGTAGGTGGTTAAAACTAAATAAGCTATAATAATGGTGTATTATTCATATTTAGTTTCAGTTTCAGTCAGGGAAAGGAGGTTCGCGGGAAGTAGAGCCAATAAATGAGCTGCGCTTAGAGTATCGGCACTCTCTTTTTCGACAGTGTTGTGGACGCCGCCATTTTGGTGCTTGTGCAGAGCCAACGGTAGAGCAGGCGCAACTGCCGATCGTCATGATTCAAAATTGCGACTTCTCAGCATTAGATTCGGTGTTAGGAAGCTCATGTAATATTGCTTTGCTTTGTCGCAAACTGTTTAATGTGGAGGACGGAAAAGCGTTTCTTGTGATTTCAGATACAGCTTCAAATAACTGGACACCATGATTTTAAGCCACAATATGGCCAAGTGTCGCTACTCTGAAGCGTAGCTTATTTAATGACACTATTCATGCCCTTGTTCAAGAAGCTTGTAATACCTGGAGGGTCCATGACGTGAGCCCTGTGGATTCCACAAGCCACTACCTTTGACACCTGCCTCTTCCTCATTGTTCCCGCTAGTGCCAGTAAATTAGCTATGCTTCAGGTAACGACACTTGGCCATATTGTGGCTTACAATCATGGTTGCCAGTTATTCGAAGCTTTATCTAAAATCACGGAAACGCTTTTCCGTCCTCCACGAATGTTTAAACAACCCGCGACAGAGCCTAGCAATATTGTATCAGCTTCTAGCACCGCATCTAATGCAGAGGATGTTGCACTTTGGATCATGACGATCGGCAGTTGTGTTTGCTCTGCAAGATCTAAAATGGCGGCGCCCAAAACAATTTTGGGAACGGAGTGCCGATACTTTAAACGCAGCTCATTTAGTGACTCTAGGCATGAAGTGAACTCGGGTGTATTCTTTCCCTCTTCGTCTTTATCGTTTATTGATTTCAATTATATCGAATAATGAACACTTTATATCACGCTACGCTTGTGTAATTATTTCTCTTAGATTTATTAACCTGACCCAGTACTTAAACCGTTCATTTATCGATAGTAAATCTTCAAATATATTTTCTAAATGTGAAGGTGAAACGACACGGAGATTGATGATGATACAGACGCCAACGCCGCCCTCGAAAATTGTTTGAACTTGAAATCAGCAGTTTTGTCTGCCATCCGCCAGGTAGCACTAACAAAACACCCAAACAGTTTTTAATTGTTTTTAAAATTAGCTAAGCTCTACAACTATCAAGAAACCAAAGCAAGATCATTGGGAAAATCTAATACATCGCAATGTATATCTATTCCATAGAATAAATGTTATTAGATGCCAATAAATCTGTTTGATGTCCAAAAAGATGTGCGTCAAAAACAGGTAAGTTTGAAGGGCTCCCGGAGCGTTATGACTTTGAAAATAAAAAAGCCACCGTCCACCTCTTGGGCAACTATTGTAGTTCTAAATGTTCTAAACGATTTTACCATGGTTTAATTATTTACTCAGCGGCATTTGAATTACGATGACTCGAAGCACAAAAAAGTGCTACGTTTGATATAGAATATCTAAACAAAAAAATATTACACAACATTAATTTTTTTCTGCATATTACCAAATATAATCACTACATCTGTAGCTAATTTCATTGCCTAGCGCTTGCCATTAAAAGTATATTTGTGCTGAAAAATGTCAATTTTAGAGCAATATTTGAGAGACTGTAAAAAACAAAGTAGTGCAAATACCAAAAAAGTATACCGTTACATTCTGCTCCGACATCATCTTAACAAAACTGCTCTATTGGAACCGTGTTATCTTTAATGAATCGTTCGTAAAACATGAACCAGCGGAGCAGAGTGAGGTCCGCGCCATCATATTCACAACGCTACAAATGCGCATGAACAGTATAAACCAATACATACATAATATCAAATGAAAGAGGATTGCATTGCCTTTCGAATGACATCAATCCCACAAAACAGTGCTAAAAGGAGATGAGTAATGACCTACCAAAAAGTACCTAAACTGCCACATTCAGGTGGGATGCCGTGGCCCTTAAGCCCGGTTCACACTGGTTGCGTTTGACTGCGTTTGACTGCGTCGCGGCAGCGATGACACCAGGACATCCCTGCCTGCTTATATCGCGTGCCAAGAAGTATCCTTGGGATTGGATTCCACGTTTCATGCGAAGCACACATGTGCCGGTGAACTCGCTGTCGGTTCTCGCGCGCAACGCGTGTCAAACGCACCCGAACGCAAGTGTCTGGCAACCAAGCGCTTTAGGCGCCTGTTTCCGGCTAGAGCGGCGTCGCCGTCGGCGTAACCGCGCGGTACCGCGATGGGTACTACAAATTTCCAGCGGAACGGGCGTTCCCCGCTATATGTTCTCTGGCAGGGACTTTTCCCGCTCAGATGCGGCGGTACCTCCCGCTGGCCATGTAAGCGGAAATTTCCCCGCTACGTCTGGCGGAAAATTTTCCGCCGCCAAATTTAGCGAAAACTGTTCCCGCTTCAACTGGCAGCGGGAAGAATTTTCCTGCAAAAATCTAGCGGAAAAGCTGCCCGCTAAATTTAGCCGGAAAATTACTCTCCGCCCCCCTATCCCTTGAGGTGCACGTGACCCCAGGCCGCACGACCCCCCCCCCCGGTGCCTTCCCCTTCCTCCGCAGGGGCTGCAGCTCCCCAATTCGGCGTTACAGAGTAGCAAACGGTCACTTCCAGCGCAGCCATATGCGGGGCACAACGAGCGCCAATTTTTCGCGTAGCTCGGGACAAAGCAAGGTCGTCATAGAAGTCTCAGGACAACCTCTAGGATGACCTCAAGAACAACGCCAAGGACACCGTATCCTTGAGCATACGACTGAGGGGCGCGTGCCGCTCAATCGCAATTTAATGGCTCCTATACGCCGCTCTATCCTGTGGGACAAGTCCGGTTTAACCGCTAGTAATAATGTCGATCGTTAATCTCTGGAGAACGGGAACAAGAAGAGGTCGATCAGGGCCAGGCGGATTTTCTCAGTCGCGCACCTAGCTGTGTTTGGAGATTGTGTGTGTGTCCTTCACTTGTTGCCGTTTTCTCAAGGATTATCGTCGTTTTTCTTGTCCAGCTCGCTTGCATCTTTGCGTTAGTTGCATCATCAATCACTTAACCTTAAAATACGGACCGTTCCGTCCCTGTTGGTCGTTCCCTGGTGGCGGTGACTGAAACCCGTTTGCTCTATTGAGGTCCTAGCTCCTGGTTAGCTCAGTTTGTGAGAGCGCTCCACTGGAAATGAAGAGGTCCCTGGTTCGATTGGCCGGACCGAGGCGTGGTTTTCTCAGTCGCGCACCAGTCATCTAACATGTGTTTGAAAATTTGTTTGTTCCTCCGCCCCTCTTGTTCCCCTTCTCGAGGAGTTATTATCGTTCAGTGTTTGTCCAGATCGCCTGCATCTTTTGCATTAGTGTCGTTATCATAATAATATTGTTACGGGTGTGTTTTTTTATGTGTTTTCGTAAACATTTTAGATAACACCTAACTTTGTCAGCGGCAGGCTCAGAAACGTGGGGAGTGAAGAGTCCCGGAAATTTGATCATTTCTCTTGAATGCCATGATCGAAGCCAATTTGTATTACGCCAGTGCTGCAGTTTTGACGATCATAGTCAGTACAGAAATGTTCAGCCGTCGCATTGTTCTACGTGCCGAGAGGCACTCGTACAAAGGCTTATCAGAAGCTTCGTCATCGAGCACTATTCGTCACGCCGCCGTAGAACCAGGTCTTTCGCTCTATTCGCAAATCGGCAACGCTATCGCCAATATCAGCAATTACCCGCACGCTCTCCTAAAACGTGAGCATTGTTAACACGACGAACGAAGTCGCGCGATAGCCAAGAAGAGGAACCAGTTCAACCTTCCAACACACCAAACGTCTCAAAGTTGTCGGTGTGTTGTGGTGATGGTGACGTTTGGTGTCCAGGCATCTTGCCAAGACATTATCGGCCTTGTAGCTGGATCAACTTGTCAGTCCCACCTACCCGAGATAGCTCCAACGCCTATATCGGGTCCTACGTGTCGCTTATATATCTTATTAGTGCCTGCACGGTGACTTTGTGATAACCGGGTGGCGATACACTCCGCTTGCTCCGGTCGGATCCGTAACGTGGAGGGGCCATCGCAGATGCTCTCCCTGGGACAATGACGCGCTCGTTCGTTCCTCCGCACCAGAGGCCCCTGACGGACGCGGCATGGGACTCTGCAGTGGCGTGATGCGACGCGTTACCGCAACTGGGGCCATCTGGCGGGCTCTGCACGGGCTCGTATGCGCAGCACGCGCTTCGGGATCTCGGAGGCCATGGCGCAGCTGTCCTCAGCGCAGGCGGTTTATTAGGCGGCGCGTGCGGCAACAGCTGCAGCATATCTCTGGCAGCGCGCTCGCTCCACATTCAGTGGAACCGGGATAAAACCCCGAGAAACACCGCGGCAGAGTTTTCGCGCACAGCGCTTGGCGCCGTATCGACGACGGCGGGCACCCTACACCATCGTTTCGGAGTCGGGGAAGGAGGAGCCCATGACATCAATCGCTTTGTAAAAAGTTGCCGGACGCCGTAAAGAAACGAGTTCATTACGGGAGTCGTGTTCGTCCGCATCGCGAAGGTAAATTAAAACCGGAAGGTTTAATTAACTCTCCTGTTACCGCGTTCAGCGTTGCGTCGCGCTGTGCCCGTCGCTCTTCATTTATCAACTGATTCTGGCGTCGGCAAAGAGTGAAGAAAGCTGGCATTGCTGGCATGTTGGAGCTTAGCGATCCCTAGTCGGGACCGCGAGTGCACGCCCGTCAATAAACGCATAAGCAACTTAAAATCACTCGCTTCCCCTTCCCTCTACTTTTCAGCTTGCGGTTAGATTGCGTGGCGTGTGCCACCCACCAGCGTCCGGCAAAAGTTGACAGGAGTTGACCCAGAACGCGGCTCGAATGTTTTAATCATAGCGTGACGTTTATGAAACCCAAGGCCTGGGGGCGTGCCTGCAGGTTCCGCCCACTAAACTTCAAGAGGGGAAATAAATGAGCTCGACGCTATCAGTCATATTACGAAGTAGAAGGGCGTTTGCGATTCTCTGTAGTTCCGGAATTAGAGAGCCGCTCTTGAGGAGGAGGAAGGAAGTAGGGAGGGAAGGGTATGCCCCTCCCCCTCCGTGCTCTCCCCTCCACCTCGCCTGCTGCCCTCCCATTCAGCGGAAATTTTTCGCTAAATTTCCCCACTATATTTAGCGGGAAATTCCACTAAACTTGCGGGGATATCTCCCAGCTCAAATTTAGCGGAAGATCGTTTCCGCTGCATTTGGCGGGGAAAATCCTCATATCTGCAACGCGCGGTTACGCCGACGACAACGGAAACGCGGAACCCGGAGACGGGCGCCTACGATGCTGGGCTCTAAAATCGGCACGACTGCCAAACACAACGGCAGAGCAGGAGTATTCACTACTTCGTTTCACGTTGGGTATGCGGCCGCAGCCGATCTGACGCAGGAGCCGATCAAGCGGCTCTAAAACTGCGTCGTCACGGCGTTCCACGATTTTTGAGCGCTTTCTATGACAAGCTAATTTGGTCACTCCCAGTAAATACGCCCTGGTCCTGCGCATTTTTCTGTGCGTGATTGGTTTAGCCGATGATAGAAGCAAGTGCGTGAAGGCGAGCCGTGACAATGCACTTCTATACTTCGTTTCAGCTTCCGTCCGAGCGCAGCCAAAGCTACGTGTGGCCGGAGCCAATCACACGCCGGCAATAGGTCACGCGATCTCGCCTGCACTTTTGTATCACTCCGCTGCGTCGCTGGTCGTCCGCGCCACCCGCGCTCGCCGAGCATTTCGTCTGCTACGGGTGTATCAACGATATCGTCTGCTACAGGTTTAAAAGGTGCCCTTTCACGTTTTGAAATTTAGTCACAGGGGATGTCAGTACGTAGGCTGGCCGCTGGCGTCTGTGTCCGAGTTTTCCACCAGTTCGGCATTTCGGCATAGTTTCAAGATGTAAGTACACATTGCAAGGTGCCCGATGACCTGGCCGTGATTAAGATGCAATTAATGCAAAGGTGCAATGTTTCCTTGTATTGTCTGGATATACCAGGGCTCGAAGCGCAGTCCTTTCCACCAGCTTCTCGGCGTTCAATGTGACCGGCAGGTAAAGGGGTGCCCTGATTTCGCCGCGTATCAGTGAATTGTAGTGGCCCGGACGCTTTCTTGTCTACAACGCGTTCTCGGTACGACGCGGCCGGAGTTACCTGCCGAATTTGAAAACAGACATTCATCACGACCTCTCCCGCCTGACGCCCAAACGTGCCTTTGCGAAAGGACGTTTCGAAGCGACTCGGTGAGAAAAGCAACGAAGCACATGATTCGGCCATTACGGAAACGAAATCACACAGAAAAACCGAGCGCTGCAGCAGCGTTGCCAGCGGATGTACGTTTTTTCACCAACCCACTTGCATTTACATATATTAATAAAAACATAAACTTGAGATATTTAATTCCTTGAGTTGCAAATCATTCTCAGCAGTACACATTTGGAATATTGTGCAATGTTTACGCACAAGACAGTTATTTTAGAAAAAATACTTTTGAGGACTACTTTGTGGTGCGTAGGAATGCTCTTCTCAAAGTTGCGAACCGTCCCTCAGCCTTTGGCTGCGCTCGGATGGAAGCTGAAACGAAGTGTAACGCCGCTTGACTGGCTCGATCGTATCGCATCGTCGGTTCCGTTCGGACAAAGCTACCTCGGAACGACTGGAACGACTGTGACACCTGGTAGGTTTCCACCATCTTTTCCGGCACATCGAACGACTCGTCGTCGGACGTTCCGTCGTGCGTGTGTCCTGCGCTTGAACGGCTCGAGTCCGCTTGAACGTCTCGAGTCCGTGAACGGCTCGAGTCCCTGATAACAGCGTGGCCGCAAGGCCCGACACAGATTGGTTGGCGGGTGGGAGAAAAAGAGTGCGGTGCTCGACGCTGATTGGTTAATGGGGAGGTCATCGGACCAGAGAGGTGGGCGGGGAGAAGCTCGATCATCTGTGCGCACTGAAGGACCGGAGCTTCGTTCTACGAACCATCGAGTGTACACATGGTACGCGTTAAACTTTTTGACGAAGATCGCCGTGAACGTATAGGCATCTGGCGTCTGGAAACTCAGAGAGCTGTGTTCCAAAATTTACTCGAAACGATTCCGGAGTAAAGGTTTCGTACTAGGGCGTTTCAAATCTTACTCGCGCTTACACGATTACGTCAGAACTCGCATTCCAGAAGCGGGTTGTTTACTCCGGAGTAATTACTCAAGCTACCCTCCTCGACCGGGGGTAACGTCAGGATCCAATTGAGTAAATACTTTGACGACATGATGGCGCTTAAGAGAAGGACAAAAGTGGAGGCTAGACAACACGTCACGTGATCTGTTCGCTGTCTGCTCGTCGTCTGCTTTCTGCGCCGACAGCCGTCAAAGTTCGTTTGTTCCGTTGGCTTTGGTGGGAGACGTTCGAAATGACAAAGAATGATGCGCAGCCATTTATATGTGGTTATTGCGATTTGTTGTTTTTAACGCAGGAATTGACTGTGCACCACATCCAGACCGTGCACCTTTCCCGGAAAAGTATACCTGTTCTTATTAGCAGAGTGCGAGCGTAAACAGAAGCTGCTCCGTATCTTTGTCCTCGGCGTTGGAGGGAACCCTGTATTCGTATCTTCAAGACTGAACATGTTCGAAAGCAGTAGATGATGTGGAAGTATTTTTTCCCCAGAGTGGGTGCAATAAAAGGATAACGCTTATAAAGCAGTGAAAGGCTTCGAAGATTTTATGTATATGATCAACCAACAACCCCACCCATCTCCCTCCTCAAGAAATTGCCTGTAGCGGTTTGAGAAGCTCTCTGTGATTTTGTAATCATATTCGCGTCAAAGTGAACGTAAGTTACATATCACTGTTGAGAAAGCCCCCTTTGCTGTACCGCTACACCGTGTGGAAGCAACTTCTCCAAAACGCAATCGGTACAAATTACGCTGCGTGGAACTTATACGTTTAGGGCACCTGGACTAAACTTGCAGCGATCGCGCTGATTAATAAAAATAAATTTTTGTATGTCTACCTAAAAGGAATAAGTAATTTTGATCTTAATACAGAGCCCATAGGGAAGGTGAGCAAGGGGAGCTGGTGGAGCCACCTCAGAAAAGACCGCGTCGTCACTGCCAAAGAATAACTTCTGAAGCGGTTAATATATATCGTATCTTGGTGTGCTTTCTCCATGATCAAGAGGGATCGTCTAATAGTTTCAGCCATCGCCGCTATGTATTTGTTTTTTGGCTGTAGCCCAAGAAGTCAATCCGCGTAGCATCCAAGTGATTATCTCGACCGTTCCAAAATTGAGTCGCGGATTGTTTACTCGCGACGTCACATAGTATTACCTGCTGACGTATTGAAGACAGATTACTCGGGTAAGATTTAAAATATAGCCAGAGTATCGCTAAACGTTTCTGATTCTCGAACGTTTACATATGCAGCACAATGGCATAACAATTTGCCATGTTTGTTTTCTTTTTATATATTGTGGGGCAGGCTGAAGCACAATGGCTTGCAGGGAAGACAAGATTAGGATGAGGGATGACTATTTGCTACTTCGCGCTGGGGAAAAAAGGAAAATAAACATATAAAAAGACAAAAACGCACAAAAATAAGAAAATATAAACTAAATAAAGCACAATTAGTTTTCTAGATAGAAAAAATATCGATTTCTTAAAAAAAAAAAGGATGGTGTTAGTTTGGCGGTTTACACCAATATGCCAACATTTTCTCTGACTCCAAAAGGAGCAAAAATAAATGAAAGGGACGAAAGTTGTAAAGGAAGTGATGAAAAAAGAAACAGATGAAAGGAGATAGAGAGTTTCTCATCACGAAAACATAAAATTGCCTTCATCGCATGCGTCGCTTGTTGCGCTTGTTACAGTTGATTTGAATCCTGGTGGCTCGGAGGAAGTTAAGAAATATTCCCCGATCTAACTTCCTTCGAGCTTGAGCATCGCTCTCCGATATCTTGTATTAGAAATTGGTCCTCAGTTAACTCTGCAGCGAGATCTCTTTGTTCGCCGAACCTGCGGCAATCTTCAAGAATATGCTTAGTATAGCGACTCGTTGATGTTTTCTTTCCTCGGTACATTCATTTGTTACAACGTGCGCTCCCCGTACGTAGGCGAAAAAAAATAATCTGGCTTCAGTAAAATATCTTGTACCAGGCACGGTTTTAATAGAAAGGATGACATAGACATATGTCTGTCACACTTTCTCCCAAAATCTCTAGGATCTTTCGAAGTTCGTCCGCTATCGAAGAGACTGTGTGAGCTAGAAGCCAGTTAGTCTGCTCCATCGTTGCCACGTAATCGAACGTGCGCCAGTACGCCGTGGAAGCAGCCTGCGGCGCGAGTTCCTTCGTCAAACAAAGGGCTCGCACTATGGCGCGCATTTCAACCGTTGTTCACCATACCATCTGATGTATACGTCCGCTCCTCCATGCAAGGTGTAAAGCAGGCACGTATACACGGAGGACGGAAGTACCGCTTCTTCCGCTGTTTCGATCATACGACGCTTCTCCGTACACTTTTCGGTGTAGTGTACTTCATCGAAATGTATCAATCCCCCTACCCCGCTCTCAATTTGCCAGCCACTCTACTAAAAAAAATAAAAATAATAACAAGACTTACGCGTTTACAACAAACAGGAGGAGGACATCTTCGAAGCATGTCAGCTCCATACGTACATGTATATTTCGAACATCTCTGCAGACGGTTTTTTGCATGACCAATATAACAGGGCCGTCATACAAGGAAGAAACACGTCTCCAACAGTGTCTGCAGCCTGCGTTACTATATATATATATATATATATATATATATATATATATATATATATATATATATATATATATATATATATATATATATATATATATATATATATATATATTATGTATTAACAGTTTCACCGCGGTTTAAAAGAGACTCGTCTTTTTCATTGAAGATATTTTCCAGTCTTTTGTAATTAACATGTTCGATTGCAATAAGGCTCGGAAGTACAAAAAAAAAGGAAAAAGAGTGGGGCATTAAAAAAAACGAAATAAAAAATATCTTGCATCTCATTATCACTCTAGAGCCAATGAGATTGAGGCATTATCCGATAGCAAGGCCGAACATCCAATCACGAAGCAAGATACGCACTAACATGATGAGCCACACACTGCGTTGTTTGGGCCGTCAAGAACTCCAACGTCCAACTTTCTTTTTTTTTTTTTTTTTTTCTTTGTGTGTGTGTGTGTGTGTGTCTTGTGCTGTGGGAAAAAAAAGGGGGGGGGGCGTTTTAAGCCTTTCGCACGACCTAATAGGAGAGCGTGGCTACGGTGCGGTCTTTACTACCTCGACTTACGAGGTCTAATCCAAACGTCGGTCTCAGTTGCCAATAATCCTCCCGTAGAAGCGACGACCAGCGGATGGCAGCCCCGAAAACGCACGGGGGTCTGCCCGGTCTGCCGCCTTCAAGGGCGGAGCAGAATAAAGGAAACAGCTTTGATCGAGTCACCCCCGGCGACTGGCGAAAGGAAACGCGAGAAGATAGGGGAGCTGGACAGACCACTGGCCACAGTCCACCTCGGTCCCCAAGAAAGCACCAAAAGACAGGGGAAGCCCAGAAAGAGAAGAGAAAATGAACGGAAGAGTGCCCCAAGGCTGAAAAACAAAGACAAGACGCGGAGGCTGCTCTATCTGAGAGTGACGCGTGCCGATTGAAAGCCGGGCTCACCTTCCCGCGGCTGGACAACAATAAAAGAGACAGCGCTCACGCGAAAAAGATACGTTTCCTGACAGGCTTTTTGGCTGCCGCGACCGTCGCATCGTTCGCATCTTCTTTGACGTCCAGATTTCGGGGTACCTCGCTATTCTTCGACCCGTCTCCCCCAACTTCTCGGGTGTATTTTTCTTTTTTCCCCCGTTTGATCGGTTGACGACTGGCGAACTGTCCCCTTGTCCCCGAGGACTAGCCGTTGTAACTTCAGCAACGGGCGACTGCGAGTCTTGTAGCCAAGAAGAAGCTGCGAGCTTAATGCCATCCATTTCTCCACAGACAGTGAGGTGAAAGCTACGTAACGTCTGGTCCTATCAAAAGTTCGTCTTAAGCCGTACGTCTATCGGATCACGCGATCAAATGCCGACAGTCTATTAGTCCAGCCAGTACGTAACTTCGGCTCCACTTTCAACTTAAGGAGCAAAGTACAGCAGTTAGTGCTACGATGTTAAGGATCCATCTCAAGATGGACCGAAGCGAAGGCTGAGTTAACGGCGTGTCGTGAATCCATTGTGTCAGTGCTTCCTTCGTTCAGACGAACCAATAAAATGTCCATAATTCGATATGCGACTGTAGTCGTCGTCTGGCGAAGGTCAATCAGATGTTGGGATTCGATCGAGCCATGACATGGCACTTTCTCCCACTGTATATGCGTGCGCGTGACTTCCTTCGGTCCAACCTTAGGCGGAACGCCTTCCGGTTGTCCTTCGGGCTACCGGAAGATACCCGGACGCAATAGGACAGGGACCCGCGGTTCGGCTGCCTTCTGTAAGGCTCGTTAAGTCATCGGGTGGTGCTATACTTCGCGTTTACCTTATGTTGTACCGCAGCGAAGGCTCAGCAAGGCGAGAAGCGCGAGCTCATAGCGTTGGCAGCCGCTCTTAAGTCACGAGAGCTTGTGCCGCCGAGATGTGCCTCAGAGCAAGGAGCTCGCGCTTGTAGCCTTTCCTGCGGTACATCATAAGGTGAAACAGAGTATAGTAACTGTTTTTTTTTCCTGGATTTTGTTTGGCGAAAGACGGAGATATGACGAAAGAAAAATCAATCTAAACGGCTAACAAAAAAAAAAAAAAAGAGTGAGGAGGTTTATTTGTTTTTAATTTTGCGAACGTGCTCTCGGATATTAATATGCTTCAATATTTATGTTCCTGTATTGTTCGCGTGGCTGTCGATCCAAGCTCGCGCTGCGATACCCTCGAATTATGACTGGAGGTCATAATTCAGCTAGACGCGTGCGGTACGCGTGCGGGAGTTTGAGCAGATCGTTCACGACTGATAACGATGCCGATACTGCCTTTGCGCTTACATATAGTATCGTTATCGGGGTATCGGGTATCGGAACGATCACTAAAACTCTCTAATAACAGAGGTCGGATCGGATTTGTCCGTTAAAACTTCGAAGCTGAATCCCATTCCACAACAAACTGCTCCCACTTTCAAATGGCTGGTTGTCGACGAGAAAACGCACCCGGTTTACGCAACAGATACGACGTCGGACTTCAATCAAGCCCAACTTACGCTAAAGCTTACTGCGACCGAATAGCAGGCACCAAAGAACGACTCATTGTTCTCAAAAACGCGATCGGCCCAGGTTGTATGATAAATCACACTTTTCACATATCCATGTCGCTGCACAGATCGCGTCTACAAACCACTGTTCGTTTGTTTTTGCCGCTTTTATTTCCAGACTCGTTACTCGTTATTTTATTTTCTGGACGCGATTATTTAGGGCCCATAGAAGCTGCGCCCCCCCCCCCCCCCCACACACACACACACATACAGCGTGCCCTGTAAAAACAAAACAAAAAGCACGCACGCTTTTTTTTTTTCGATTGCTTGAAGTTGTTTGATGTTTAGTATTTGACCGCGGTCGTGCGGTGGTTACCATGAGCCATGGAGCGCGCGTTAGAGTGAGCCGTGGGTAAACAATGTGTTCGACCCGCAGGCAACTCTGGCAACCAAATATTGACCCCCAGATCAAATTAGGGCCTCTCCCCTTTCTTCCCACCAGAACGAGCGACAATTATTAGACTCTCGCTTTCCAAACGGAGGCTCCTCCTCCAAGGGGAGAGAGCGAGAGAGGTCGTCAACGAGCAGGGTCTCATTAAAGTAATTATTAGTGTGCAGGGACGCGAGATGCCTCTATGTGCCTATGGTCTCACAATATTTGTCTCCAAGAGACTTGAGAGTCCAGGCGAAGGGGCCGCGATGTTTCTGAGAACTTGCACCGTCAGCTACAATTAACAAGCAAAGATTGATCGCCTTCAATTTACGATTTCCTCGCTTAACACCTCGTATATATTTTATTGTTTTTGTGACTGCCGCCTTTGGATCTATCCTGATCCATTTATAGTGTCGCTCTGTGAATATGTTGTTGTTGTTGTTTTTTTTGTATAAATTCTCCGTAGAGATTTCCATTGCGTTGTTCTGTTTCGCCACCGGCTGAGCTGGGTATACACAAGGGCCTATGTTGAAAACTTATATGTTACATTTATATCCCCTTGTATTCTATTCTATTAGTAGACTAACGGCAGTGTCGAATAAGCCCCGTTTACATTAGTATCTCTGAATGAGCGCCTCGCAACGATGACGTCCTGTGGACGTAGGCCCTACGTCCCCGTGATACATACAACAGAAAAGCAAAACTGAACGTTTAGGGAATTCGCGAGTCAGAGTAGCATGATAATTAAAAAGATATCACCTCTTTCTGTGTCGTTATCGGCAGTGCCACTATTAGCTGTGTAAAAAATGTTATAATGTCTGGTTAAACTGTATTTACTGATATTTTTGTCAAAGCTTCGTGTGTATATGTTTTTATTTTTTATTTATTTTTTTATTTTCTGTTTGTTTTAGATGTATCCGAACAAGCCAGGTGTTGATATTAGGAATCGGCGTCGATTAAAACTTTTTAACCCGATTAATCGCCACCCTTTAATTGATTAATTAATTGATTAATCGGTTTCACTCATTGCCATGCATAATAATTTTTAAAAATATATATATTATTTTTGTTATGAATATGTACAATTTCGGCCCAATTTACAATTTCGCATTTTTAATCAACCTTGATGTAGTGCAGTTGAGAACAGTAAAAGACATCCACACTCACAAATGATTATTTCAGCAGCTGAAATAATAATTCGTGAGTGTGTGTGAATTCAGCTGCATAAGGCAAAGAGGTTCGTTGATATTCTCCAGCAATATATCGAACTCCTTTGATTGTTTACAATAGTCTCTGCTGCGTTAAACGGACACTCGCACGGCGTTGAAGTGACTTGGTCACGTACAACCTTCGCCGCTTGTTTGGAGTTACAAATCTTGCCCCTACAGTTTCCCTAGGGTCAAAATTTCACTTAAAGTTTGCCTTCACACAGGTTTACTCGTCCACGTCGCAGTAGTGAAAGCGGTCAATGCTTACTCTTTTTTGTTTGTCAAAAATTAACCAATTAACCGGTTGAAAAAATGAATCGCGATTAACACATTAATCGATTAATCGTTAGCTTAATTCGTCAAGTTCCTAGCCCTACAAAAAAAAAATATATTAATCCCATGCTGTTAGCGCTATTCTTAAAAAAAGAAAAAGAAAGTCCCTTCAATCTTCGGTAACTCTTTTTGTTACCGGCCGAAGAACACTGAACACAAGAAAAGAAGACTTGACATTTAGATTTTGATATTGATAGATGGTGTTCGCCATTTTCCAAGTGCTCTTCCCTGTTTTCGAACAAATGAGCAACGCCAAGAATATTAAGCGGCCACGATGCGCATTCGTTCACAGTATCTATGGGGCAACGGCGTGCGTTCAATCGTCCATGCGCCGGCTATGGGCGGTTTATTTTAAATGCAATAATAAATGCCTCGGATTTCTTTCGGAAAAGATCACAGCGTGTGTTCCAGGGAAGATCACTTCACATGTTCACTTTTCGGAAACAAAGTACGTGTCGAAACTTTCCCCAAAAAAGTATTCACTCTGAAAGGCATCGTACATTGCCTGGTAAAGTTTTAACCAGAAAATATTCTAACCTACCGCAGCCTTTTTGACCGCGTCAGAAATCTGGGAAAGATCGGCGTTTAAACTTTCCAGGACAACTGTGGCGCAATCGTACAGGAAAAATTGGCTCAAAGGTGTCTCAATCCTGCTTCAATTTCCAATGCAATGCGGTATACCGTCGAGTGATTTATTAAAGTTCTAAAAATTACCTGCGGCAAAATTTCTTTTCTTCTTTTCTCGCAGACTTGTTTGTGCCAGTACAATGTAAATTGCTGTTGTTGTTTTTTTCTTTTATTTTACTAATTAAATAGTTCTTCACGTGGACAAAAAACAACGCCTTGCTCATGTAAATATTTTTTTTTTTTTGTGAAACGCTACACAAGCTTTATATTTTGAAATAAACACGAACG
Organism: Ixodes ricinus; assembly: GCA_037355805.1. Classification (NCBI taxonomy): domain Eukaryota; kingdom Metazoa; phylum Arthropoda; class Arachnida; order Ixodida; family Ixodidae; genus Ixodes; species Ixodes ricinus. The sequence continues at coordinate 113,333 of JAZHYW010031916.1, read as the reverse complement.
TACTGTTCGTGTTTTTTTCTAACTTATCTAAAGTGACGAACGTACTGTTCGTCAACTTAGGTAAGTTAGAGAAAAGAAAACCTACGATATCAACAGAACGATAAATGGCTGCGTTTTTACCGCAAAGCTACAGTAATCAATGCCTGGATCTGGATGAGCATCGTACCGGCGTGTGTTCGTTTAATCAAATACCACCGCCTGAATCCTGATGCGCGTTAAAGACGATGGATTAGGAGTCGTTTTGCACAGGCCAAATTATTCGGCTACATCGGAGACATGAAACGCACCTTGAGGCAGACTAAAAGCACCTCGGGTAAACAAACGTTCTCGCACCGATTCCTCGCGAAAGCCTGGAGTTCAAATCATAACAAAATCAGGCTCCCGGAAAGAAAGAAAGGAACCGTTTCAAACACTAACCAACTTGAACGCCGAACACACTCACCGAAAACGGGAACGTTCCCGACGCCCCGCAGATCGGAGGCGGTACTGGCGGTACAACGAGCGCCATTGTGGCACCGGTGTCACCACGTCACAAGCACAAAACACGTGCACCAAAGCCGTAGCACCGCACGACGTAGACGAGCTCCATAGACGCCAAACACAGCAATCACACAAACGCGCACGGCCAACCACACCGACGTAGTCACAGTAGCTAGAAAACTTGGCCGGCGCAAAAACAAAGCGGCGGGTCACTGCGGGAACGGCACAAACGGGAGAAAAGTCGCCCACGCCAAAGCGTGGCGGCGTGGTTCGTCGCGTCGTCGTCGTCGCCCAAGATGAAGTTGAGAAAGGCCCATTAGTGAAAACCGAGGGGAGGACGGGTCGCGGTCTCGTACTCGTACGGCTCACAGACCCAAGTCGGGGTCCTCCGGTCGGCCCCCGCTTCGGGGTGGAGGAGTGGGAGGGGGCAGAGGTCTGCTAGAATAACAGAACGCAGGCCTCCGCACGTCTTCGGTTCAAGGACATTCCAGTCGGAGCCTGCGAGCGCTGCTCCCTTTCATGTGTGGATATTTTGCTTTTTTAGGGTTTTGAGTCTTCCGACTTGGCCCCGTTTTGTTTATGTTTTGCAGCTCTTCGCAAAGAGCAGCTCTTTTGTCTCTGAAGTTCCCGCTTTGTGTTATGATTAGTGGGCGCAATCTGGCGACTTTCGAAGCTGGCTGTCCAGGATGGCCTGTCGGTCATAAGAATTTTCTGGTCAGGCGGCAGTGTTGTTGCGAACCGTGATTTCGATTCGAAGATTTCGACGTTGGAATGGCGGATTTCTTGGTGTTTATTGTGTTTATGGTGTGCGTGCGACAGTGGTTGGTTTCTTTCCCTTGCGTGTCGCAGGCGTTCCGCGTTCGTTGCTGGTGGTACTTCTGTGCTTGCTTGTGGTCACAATGTCCAACCAGACATTATTTGGCATTTTTGGCCAATTGGACGTTTTGTCTCGTTGGTCATTCTTACAAGCAATCCTTCGGGGTTAGCAAGAACAAAATAGATACCTCTTTCAGCCTTGTATGGAGTTTTCCAAGCCAGTATATCGACGTCTCAAGTGTTGTAATGGGGCACTGACTTTTGTTTACAAAAGTTTGGGTGTCTACCAGATTGCAACATACGATAACAGAGGATACAGTCGAGCACAAAGAAATAAGAAACGCTGCAACATCCATTTTGGGCTTCCAGTCGATATTACGTCCAGTTGATTTTCCAAGCAATCGCAAAAAGAGGAGTGTTAGAATAGGGGGCTCCAACTGTTTTGAGTACCCGCGTTCGTACCCTGAACCCTAAACACGGTTTGTGTACGGCGCTATTTGGAGCGAGCGCAGAGACGCCGACGTGTTTTCTTTGGCTATGCGAGGAGTTTGGATATATTGGTTATTCTAAAACTCCGGAGGTTCGGTACAGCGTTACCGTTACACCGTTAGTGACATCGCCCCGACGAAATAAGATTAATTTTTCTGTTTTTTTTCCGTTGGTAATTGCGCGCAAGAGCGTCATGGTAGCATTTGCGGCTGTCCGCCATTTTTGGTGGCACTCATGGGACAGTATCGGCAGTCAATAACAGTCTAGAGTCGGTGGCAGTCCAGCGTTTTAATTGCAACGCGCCGCAATTTGGTTCCACCTTCGTTTGCGACAACGATCGATGCAGGCGTAATAGCAAGGTAAAGCTGTTCAAGAAGGACATTAAAACGCGCTTCCTTATTTGCCGATACACGGCACCGAACATGTTTGGCAAATAGGGAAACCCCAAGGTCTACTCTGTCGGATGAGAGCGTACCGAGAAAGAAGAAAAAAAAGCGTTAGGGACAACAGTTATGTTATTTCAGGCTGTCGGGAACATCTTTAAATTGACCGCCGGCGTTGTACATTCCGCACTGATATATTGCTGCTTCTTGATGAACAAACAACAACAACACGAGCAAAGAAAGAAGGAAGTGGCAGTTCTCTGTCAGCACCTCGCTGACCAGGAACGGTTACCGTTATGACCCCCCCCCCCAATGAATCGGGGAATACGAAATTCCGCACAGACATGCGACGGTAGAAAAAGAGAAGAAAAAAATGTGAAAAAGAAGGAAATTGGCAAAACAAGGCGATAGACTCGAAAAACCAAACCAAAGAAGCCGAGAACAACCCGTTGCAGCTCACACTGGCACGCATATACGCACGCTGCGAAGGAGAGGAAAAGAAAGGCACTTAACGTGCCTCGAAGAACGGCGATGGCGGGCAACGCGCACGGAACCGCTCAAGATTACGTGGTTGAGCGGAAGCGGCCGGCAAATCCGGGCTGCCGCGAGCAACACGACCAGGCCATCAGGAGAACGCCTGGATTCGGATCGGAGGGCGCTTGTTTCGCCGCCCGATGCATAATGCAGACGCCGTGCTCAGCCAACGCCCTCGTCGCATCAACAGCCCCCGGGCGTTGCATATTTCCAGCACAAACACAAACAAAAACAAACAAACAAAAATGAAAAGAAAACACTGGGCTTGAGGACCACACATTTTGTCTGCCCTTGTACTTTAACTTTTTTTTTTTTAGATATATATTATTAGTTTTATCTTACGATGGACCTTAGCGACCGCTACGAGTCAGCCTAGCCAATCCAGAGCTGCGAAAGTGTATCACGTGACTATGCGTTCCACGCGGCGCTGCGCTTCTCTCTGGAGTCACGTGACCCTCACCCGATGATTGGATTGGCTTAGATGGCTTCGTAGCGTCTACCGCGGGTCAGCGCGTGGTAAAGCAGAATATGCAGTTTTTCTCGTTTTATTTGCAAGCCGATGGACCTCCGGTGCGCCTGTTTACCCAGGGTTGCCGAGCCGCTCCTTGACTCGACAAGAACGCGAGTGGTGTTGATCCGGCGTGTATGCAGCATGCTTCGTTCGTCCGCGAGCTGACAGCGTGGGGATTGACGTTGCACCCTCCGGGACCGGTCAACAGCCGGCCTAACAACCACGTGACCACCCTCCTCGCGCGCGAGAGCGCAATCGTGTGGCAGAAAGCTGGGCGTTGGACGGTTGAGCGAGAGTGTAGCTTCCAGTGCAGTGACAGCTATAGAGAGCGGACAACAAAATATACGAGTCCGTGTTCTCGGGTGCGGCGCGGTGCATAATACGCGCTTTGCTGAATCCGGACCGGAAATCTCGCATTCTGGACATCGGGAGCAAGTGTCGAGAAAACGCGCTAGTGGGGAGGTGACTGTTTGGTCGCGTTCTGTACTCCCTTTTCACCCTGAGGCGGACCACGGAGAACGGTATACGAGTGGTTCCAACCGATCCGGCTTCAAGGGGGCCTCACCATGAGATCACTTATTCCTCGCGCCACTAGCACAGAACGCGAGCTTCTGACGCTGCCGAGTGGCTAAGATGATTCGTAGCGTTCCGCGTGGTCTAGTTTAGGGCAAAACAAAGTGTATATCGACTGCGGATGTGTTGGTTCTGTCGTCAGAGGAAATCATGTCTGCACTGGACGACCAAAAACAAAACCAGCTTGGTTTTCTTTTTGTTTTGTTCCGTTATCGTGTGAGGTAAACCCTCGAATGCAAGTATACGTCCCCACGTGGTTTAAGGCGTTTCTCCTTTATTTCTTTTCATTGAAGCCTGGCGGTCACCGGTCGAGTTAGCCATCCCGCTTCTGTTAATTCGGGTAAATCAAGACTACTTCAGTTCGACACTTGCCGGGTAAGGAAAGCTTAACTAATTATGTTGCCAGTTTGTTTATACAGTGGTGAGTTAGTCAGCTGCAATGAACGTGGTGCATCCGCTGTACATGACGAATATAATCAATGCTGCACCACTGATAGCCTCAATTCTTTAACATGCGCCGCGCAGTAGTGATTCGCGTCCGCAAACGGTACGATGCTTATCGAGATCGAGAAGGGCAGAGGTGAGCGTTGAACCTGCAGGATCGCCAACATGCTCTGACCTACTACTGCCCTTTCTGTTGTCTCACAGCTGTTCCCTATATCGTCTCTCTTTCTTTCTCATTCTCGGTCGGCCCAATTTAACACCTCCTAGAAAGCGAGACCGAGGCGCCGGTCTTTCTACGTCACTTAGAAAAGGTCAGTGCAAGGCACATTTGAAACACGAGTGATACGACAGCATTCGGCAGACAGACTCGCATTCAAATAACAGTGCCCCGCGCTGGCCCCTTCTGCGGGTGACGCAGAAAGACCAGCGTTTCGGCCTTGTTATCTAGGAGACGTCCCGTCTGCACACTCGCGTTTGCTTACGACCGAGTTGTGATCTCTTACGACGAGTGAACACTGTCCCGCTGGCGACACCCATGAGGTGACTATACTCCGTTTCAGCTTATGTTGTACCGCAGTGAAAGCTAGAAGCGCGAGCTCATAGCGTTGGCAGCTGCCCTTGGTGCACGAGAGCATGTGCCGCCGAGGTGTGCCATAGAGCAAGGAGCTCGCGCTTGTAGCCTTTCCTGCGGTAAAACACAAGGTGAAACGGAGTATAGAACTGCGTCTCACTAGAGCCAAGGTTTTGTGCACTCTTTGCGAGATCAAATGAACATATGATCTATGAGAAACGGACGTCGTTATTGACGTTTTCAAAATACAACTTTCTTTTCTAAGCCAAAGCCAAATACATGATGCACGAAAAAAAGGAGATATACAGAAATGCCAGGTGTTCCAAGGCCATCCGATAGATGGCGCTAGAGTACTTCCTTATCCTTATAGAAGAAAGTTAAGGCCACAGAAAGAGATCGGTGGCTAGAGGGAATGCAGACAAAGAGGGCTCTGGAAAGCTATAGATTAAACAAAACAGTTATTGCCAAAGAAAGCATTTATGATAATTCTAGGGGAAGCTCATTGTTGTTTGAGGCAAGGACAGGTGTTTTGCGAACCAGAACATACAGAGCGAAGTACCAGGAAATGGATACAGTGTGCGCTGCTATGTGGAGAGGTGGACGAGACGGCTGGAGCACTTGATACTCTACTGTAAAGGGCTTCACCCTATGCCTACCGAAGTCAACATGGATTTAATAAAGTCATTGGGTTTTAGAGACAGCGAAGGAAAAGTGGATTACAAGACAGTAGAGATTACCAAGCAAAGATTAAGTGAATGGTGGCAGAAAGCACGAGAAAACTAGGTATTTTCTTATTAACTGATGGCAAGGGGTTTTATAGCCTCACTTTCTGTTCAGTGCGGAGTGTATATAGTTTTCACCTTTAAATATTCTAAGCTTAAATGGTAAGACAAATTGGCTAGGTGGCGTAAGCTACCGCCCGATCCAAAGGGCTCAGCCGTATTCATCCATCCATCCATCCATCCCAGGCGATCCCAAGAGGTTTTAAGACACTCGGTCGTAAGCGGTCACGAGTGCAAGCGGTCGCAAAGCATAATGGTCACGAAGACCTTAAACAACGCAGGGCCTCGCTAATTATGTCCACCCTTCTTGCTTCACGATTGGTTCCTCGCCAATCTTATCGGCTAATGCGGCAATCTCATTGGCCGTGGAGCGATAATGAGATGCACGAGACTCGCCCCGCCCCGCGTTCCTTAATCTGTCAGCGACAGACGTTCATGTTGCGTTAATCCAGGATAGGGCACTCTCGTTAACGTTGTTATACATCAGCAGGCCTCGCCTCCCATATATCTCACAAAATAATTTTCTAAATGTATTAGACAAAATAAAGAATAGAAAAAGAAACGAGAAAGGTTTCTTAATACGAACGCGCGTGGAACCCTTTTGGAAGTCATTTTTCTCCAAGTGCGTTAGTGTACACCCCTTGGCGAAGGAGGAGGCGTGCATTTGTGACGAATGGCGCACGGCGGACTCCCGGAAATCCCGGCCGGAATCCTAGCTACTCCGTCGGACGGATCCCGACCCTCGGTCCGCATTAGACTTTCAAATGGGAGACTCGAGCGCGCAACACTTGTGCCCGTACGGGCCGCTCGCTGTCTGCCGCCGGCCGCTTGGAAGTTCCCAAACGCCGCTCAGGCGACGAGGGAGCGCTGCATAACGTCTTTGCAACCGATTTTTTTTTTTTTTTTTTTAGATTTGCGATAGAGGTTACGAAGGGGCGAGGGATATGTTGTCGGCGTCGTCCATCGACAACATATTCCCGAAGTTACGAGCCTGCGAATGTAATAACATTATTATTGTTTTTTTTTTTTTTTTGCAGGACATTGCAGTTTTGATGTCCTCTGCGATTCAACGCTGGTGGGTCAGCCGGAGGACCACCGAACGTTCCCAGAGTTAGTGTCGTAGTCCAAAGCGCCCACTTTACTGGTATATCGAGCCATTCGATCATTCTGGTTCGATTATACAAACTATGTTGAAGCCGGAAAAAAGGAAACGAAACACGTATGTATGTAAAACATGAAACGTTAGCGAGGAAGCTTAGAACGACGGGTTGAGTCCGGCCATGTCGGAAGGTGATAGGAATGTTCGTTTTTGCTGAGACCGTTGGTTTTTGCTCGTCCGGAAAAGAAGAATGCTGGCCCGTTCGAAGACAACTGCTCTGCCCACGATCCCTCCATTCTTCCCGCTATATCAGACCGAACGCTGCAGTGGAGACAGGGCCGGAGTAAGGAATTTCGGAACACTGGACTATAAGGCCCCTGCTGATGATGATGATAATAATACTGAAGATGATGACGATGGTGGTGGCGGTAACGACAACAGCCGTCTCGGTGGCTCCGAGGCAAAGTGCCGGTCTACGGGTCCCCAGGTGGCGGGTTGCCCGCAATCTGACGGAGGCTTATTGCGGAGAAGACGCCGTGTAACCGAGCATTCGGTTGCACGTTAAAAGATCCCTCGTGGTCGAAATTAGTCCTCAGTTTTCCGCTGGGGCGTGCCAGATGCCCGTCGTTGGTTTGGCACGTAAAACCCCCAAATTTGACTATGGTAACGACAATGACGGTGATATCTGCATTTCACCACCTTAGCAGCTCCATAGAACCACGTAAACTTCCGTTGAAAAGTTGAAAATGATGACTCCGCGTTCCTATGAACTTGTTTGACCAGGTCTACAACCTTATTTATGCAGTACGTGTCTCTGCCGACTTGCATAAACTCAACATGATGTTGAGTCAAAAAGACGGCAAAGATGACCCTATTTATGTCGACTGGTATTATTTCTTGGGCACAAATTGCATTAGACAGTAAACGAAAGGATACACGCAAAATTTCCGTTATAAGAAGAAAAACAAATTTCGCTACCCTTAACGACATGTTTTGCGAGTCGCAACTCGGAAACTGTCCCTATAATACAGTGTTTTATATCCTAGTAATTGCTCCGATTGATTAAAACTTCTCTAACTAGCTCTTTTTCAATTAATTACTGACTTGAACAGTAAAGCAACAAAGCCAACAATGTAATCTTGGTGGTTAAAGTATTTAGGGCTCAAAGCGCTTCGTTCACCTAATAACTGAACTTTCGTGTCCCAAACTAACAGACTTGTTCATTCAAATAATAATTTATAAAAAATCGCACTGAATGCGGTTGTAATTTAGCAAGCACAGTCATTTGGGCACATTCACCGGCATTGCTCATGAGGACCAAGGAGATATTTTGAAAGCACTCTCCTACAAGCTGTATATTTAAGGGGAAAATGGTTAATCAGTTTTGGAAATGGTCTTGTTTGTTCTAATTGCGGTAATTTAGAACTTCGCAGTTATTCGGACGTATTACTCTAAGCTAGGAACAACAAATCCTGTCTCAGAGGCTCGTAAAAAAGAATTGCAGCGATCATATCACTAGATGGCAGGAAAAGTGTGTCTCGGACTGGCAGATCAGACACAGGCTCCAGGGCCGTTGCTTGCAGTCACTGTCTCTCGAAAACTTTTGGGGTAGATCTCAAGAGCCGGCTTTTTGGAACACCTAGCTGTTAGCGGTTAGAAAGGATGCCTCCGGGAGGTTAACCGACATTTTTTTTTCCCTCTTTTTTATACTTGTCGTTTTGGAGGAAACTTTCCATACGAACTACGCTAAAAGACCAAAAATGAACAAAATATAATGTGTAGCATGTACTACGTTGCTCATGTAGCCTTCGGCAACACTTGCTTGCCTTCCAACCCACCATTGTCCGTAAAACGCATCGAGGGGGGCTCGGTCAAATAGAGAACTCCGTGGCCGTCCTTCCGTCTGGTTTCAATTAGAAGAGACTTCAACGGGACCGCCAGTGTCGACAGCTTTGCTTCCTCCGACAAGGAGGGTGGGAGACAACGCTTACATTTTGTTGCTCTAGCGCAGTTTTTTACAGCGAGCCCACAAACGCCACCTCATCTAGAAAAGGAAACTTTATGGCATCCCTGTTTCCCCGTTGAAGAAAAAACAAGGGGGTGGGTGCAATGCCAGAAAGCCAGGGCCCAGAGCCTCCTTTGAGTTTTTTCCTCCTTTAGCTGTTCTGAACTGAAGCCGACTAGCACTTCTTGCAAATTTCCGGGGGCAACATGAGGCCCCCTCGCGGCCTGAGGCCCTGGGCTGGTCAGCCCCTTTTGCCCGTACCTTAATCCGGCCCTGGCTGGAGAGGAAGCGAGGGGGGGGGGGGGGGGCAGGGAGGGTGTCTCCTGTCCAGCGTGTGCCCTGCACAAGTGTAAAGACTGCATGGCTTTGCGGGAGGAGCTTGGCCTGCTTTTCTTGACCTGCAACAGTGCAGGCTAGGCCAGGTTTTCGCGCCATGAATTAATTTCACTGCCTAGACCAGCCATCTTGCAGCCCGCAATTTCAACTTTGCCGGGTGATCCTTAAACGAAGCTCTTGGAGTTTCGCTATACTCGGCCGCCATCTGCGGAGACCGGCCTTTTCCCAACTTCTACCTTCTCAGAAACTTACTGTTCTACAAGTCTTCTGACATCCAAAAAGCCTCTGAGAAACCCACTTTTTTCCCCTCTTCTTCTAGGGCTACTTTTTTTTTTCATTCCGCCATCGTTCAGACTGGTCACTCGAAGTGAAACCGTGCTCTCACTGCGTCAGCGCAACCCCCGACTCAGTATGCAATACACCCTCCAGTGTCCCCCACGGCACAGTCTCTGCTAGCAACCACAGCTCATTCCGAGGGACGAGACGGGGTCGTAGTCGTACCAAACGAGCCCGCATCAAGGGACGGGTGTGGTCCGCCGTCGACACCATGCTCGCTCGTTTATGGCACCTCCCACACCCCCATCCGAAGACAAAACTCGTAAAACAGCGGAGCGCATACAACGCGTCCTCGGACCTAACGATGGACCGCAGCGGACCCTACGAGCCATCATCCGAGCCAATCCAACGCTGCGAACGTATCACGTGATTGTACGTGTCTCGCGCGTCGCTGCGTCTTTCCCTAAAGTCACGTGACACCCATACGGCATGGGATTGGCTTTGATGGCTCGTATAGCGACCGCCATGGTCCATCGTCAGCTGAAACGGAGTATAGCAACCAGCAAGCCCCCTTCCCCTCCCTTCTTTTTACTTCTCGTTTTTGTGGTCTCCTTTTGTAGACTCCGAGGGGGCGCATCCAGGAAGCCGCGGGTCATCGCCGACGAGCGTAGACGTAGCGCGCATCAACAGCGCGCGGAAGTACTTCTTTACTGCGTCTCCGTCGTGGTCCGCGCCGGTGTTGGGCGCTTCTAATGAGTGCGACAGGGGGTATACTCCTCGCGATGCGTGGACGAGGTCGTCGCAGCGGATGCGGAGGCAAGTCGTTTCGAGACCTCACCCCGACGACAACGACTGCCGTAAAGTCGGTAAAAGGAGGGGACAACTGCGCCGCTCTCCGTTTTTATACGTTGCGTCGTTGATGGGGAGACACGATGAAGCTGTCGAGAAGCCACCATCTCTTTTTTCCAGTATAATACTGTTTCGATATACGTCTTCGAGGAATGACAATTGTTGGTGAGGCGGCAATACATAAACAGCGTGCCACTGGCTTTATTCCTTCACGTCAAGCGGCAAAACGGGGAGTGAGGGACGACAAAGTGGCACTTCGGAGTGATCGCGCTATAGCGCACAGAACAGTAACACCTAAAATTGTAAAAAAGAAAGCAGTAACCCCGGAGGTTTACTAAGGAAAGCACTAGGCTGCGCGTTACGCCTTTATATGATAAACAAAAAACAATAAAAACATTCCTCTAAAATATTCGCGCTTGGGCATTCGATCGGACTGAAATATACACTCTGACAAGCGAAGCTGTTACCAGCCGCACTCTTAACTTGATAGATGTTGGTGAATGTATGAGAAGAACTCCGGTGGTTTATACTGAGGCGTCTCGGCGGGCTTAAAAGTGTTCATTCATGCTGTCCCGTCTTGCGGCCTTTTGCCGTCTGTTCACGCTTGGCCTCGCCTATCATTCGTAGGCCAAAGAGCGCTGTCTGTCAAGTGACAAAAAAACAATAACCCACTTAGGTTGTTTTGGGAGTTAGGGCGCCTTCTATCGTACACGGTACCACGGCAACATATAAATGTTATGCTGTCTTAGAAAGCCAAATGCCTTCGGCCATCCACAACAGATCCAACGGCGGCGTATAGAGGCCGCCGCAAAACATATCGGTAGGCGACCACTGCGCCCAATAGATGGAGCATGTCACCACGTGGGCTTTTCCTCTGAAATCTCATACATGTATGGATTCGCAACTGACACCACGCGAGGTGGAAAGGAAGTGAATCTTCAGAGTGAGATAGTCAAAACGAAAGAGGAACGAAGACGTCGCTGGAAGACCCGTGGGAAAAGCACTTCGCGGCTTTCATTCATTTAGTGTGTGTGTTTCTGTGTTTGTCCATGTGCGCGGTTTAGGGATAGAAAGAAGAACGCGGAAACGTGGGTCTCACGCACTTTGGCCAACGAAAGCCCGGAGGTTGGGCGCAGTGTTTTAGTGCTCCCCGAATGCCTCGTCCCGGGAATATATATATATATATATATATACAGGGGTGTTTCACGGAAGGTGGACAATTCGATATTGCGAAAACTACGCGTCGCACCAAAAAAAGGCTTGTGTCGTTTTGGTCCTGGGCCAGGGACCTTTTTAGGAAAATTATTAAAGTCCGAGATAATTATATTGTTAATTATTTTTGCGTAATTAACTTTTTTATTATTGGGTTTAAGGGCATGGTTTCAATTAGAAAATTGCTCAGCATCGTCAAAAAACACTAAATCAACAAATTGCAGAACGATAGAAGGCACGGGAAGCATTTACGGCTTTCTGAAAAACCGTACAAATTCGACGGGTTTTAAGTTTCGGTTTGTAATCGGAGCGCATCTCCGCCCCGGCAGCACCGCGCCCCGTGGAGAGATAGTGCAACCAGCCTCTGCTGCGTCGCGCGATGACAGCGCAGCAGAGGTTGGATGTACTATCTCTCCACGGGGCGCGGTGCTGCCGGGCGGAGATGCGCTCCGATTACAAACCGAAACTTAAAAACCCGTCGAATTTGTACGGTTTTCAGAAAGCCGTAAAATGCTTCCCGTGCCTTCTATCGTTCTGCAATTTGTTGATTTAGTGTTTTTCGATGACGCTGAGCAATTTTCTAATTGAAACTATGCCCTTAAACACAATATTAAAAAAGTTAATTACGCAAAAATAATTAATAATTTAATTATCTCGGACTTTAATAGTTTTCCTAAAGAGGCCCCTGGCCCAGGACCAAAAGACACAAGCCTTTTTTTGTTGCAAGGCTTAGTTTTCGCAATATCGACATTTGTCCACCTTTCGTGAAACACCCTGTATATATATAATACATTAGTCTTATATATTTTAAACGCAAATCCGGCATTCGGATAGAAAGTATAGAGCTCTTCTTGCCACCCTAGAGTTACATATAAGCTATGGTTCAGAGTAACGTCACTGGTCATAATTTGTTGCGGAGGTTGAGTTTTACCATTTGTCTTCAATTTTCGCCAACCTGCATTAAAAAAGAAAAAAGTTATAAAGCATTTTTTTTGTATTGTCTTCAACAGAGCAAAACAGAATCACCGAAGTAATGGCGCGTTTACAGTTGCGAATTCGCGGTCGGATCCGCGCAGGCGGAAAGTGGATTTTGGAGCCGGTGTGCGAGATCGACTCGTCGCTGGCGGAAAACCCGGATATATGGGTCCCGGACCGATCCAGAGTTTACGCCAGCGACGAGTCGATTTCGCCACCCGGCTCGAAAATCCACTTTCCGCCTGCGCGGATCCGCCCGCGAATTCGCCAAGTGTAAACTCGCCATAAAACATGAATAGCTGACGCGAACTTACAACGCACATGTGCCTGCCGCAAACGGTGCCTGGGTGGCTTTAGGCAACAAAACGGCGTCTTTCCCTAACCGCTAGTGCATAAACCAGTGTCACCTGACTCAAACAGACGAATTACAGCCGTGGTATAAGTCAGACCACGGGGAAAGCAACGCTTATGGTCACTAACATAAAAAAATACAAAAGAAAACTTACGGCGTGACAAGTTGTAAGCATCATATTATCGCTTGGTACCCAATCAGGTCGCAACATTAACTACCAAGAACGCCGAAGAAAGGATCGTGAAGCAAGAAACGTAAATTAACATGTTAGGCTACGCGTGGCGTTTCTCAAGTTGTTAACGACTATATTGATGAACTCTGAACGCAGTCCCGAAGAGGCCCATCATAGGGGCTATGGTCCTTGTCCCGTGGTTCGTCCCGAAAGAAAGAAGGCTATTAGCTGCGAGATGTTTCGGTGGCGCCCTCGTTCGGTTACCTTTCGTGACGTCATTACCTTGTGAACAACAAGTTCGATGGTGTTGGCAATGGGCAGGGTAAAGCCTGAAATCATAGCTTTTTCAAAGCAACACTGCCAACACCGTCAATATTGAAGTTCTTACATTCCTCTTATTTCCGTCGATGAGAAAGTCTTTGCTGACGTCATAGTCAGCATTCAGCCAATTGCAGTGGGCCGACCACAGCGACGCTTTTGATCGCTCACGTCCCAATAGATCCAGCCCCTTTACACCTTTCCACAACGGCGCACCAGCGTACTCGCAAAGCGACCCATCCCCCTATATCTGCCCGCAGCTGCCGCCAGAGAGCGCGACGCGTCCGTCGTCCCTCAGCGCACCGCCCCAGGTGATGACGGCTAGCTGTTCCGCGTCCACAGACTCGTTCCTGTAATGGGCAGGCCTGCAAACGACACCGCTGATTGCGTCCACAGAGAGAGGAGCCCGCCGCGTCACCGTACTACGTTTCACCGTAACTTGGCATAGAGCGAACGCTACTGCCCCTTGGAGCCAATCAGAGCGACGGAGACGAGGCACGTGATAGCCCTTACCAGAGGTACATAGGCGAGAGCGTAACCAAAGCAGTTTGAGAAGAGAGGAGAACACACCTCTTGCCCGGACTCTCTTTCTTCTCCGTGGCTTTCCCTTCGACAGTACTTCGTGCCACTAGTGAGGTAGAGTGTAGTCACGTGCCACTCCCTCCGGCGCTCTGATTGGTTCACTGGGACCTCAGCCTTCGCCGCTTGCCAAGCTACGGTGAGACGGAGTGCGGCGACCGCGGCGCGAGCCGTCGGCCACATACACAACGGTCGGACGGCGCCCCTGTTGGTCTCCGTTGTTCTCACGCGCTCGCACGCACGCACACGCGAGCTCGCACGCGCCCCGGGGCGACCGGCGCGACGCCGAGGACCGCGGCAGCGAGAGCCACGCTGTCCCTGATGCAATTTCCTGGATGCAGAATCCTGTTAGAGACACCGACGCCGGACAGTCAATTTTATCAGCGCGGAGCGAGTCGTCGCTGCGGTCCTCCCCTCTTTCCTCCCCGGGCTCGCTTCTTTCTTCTAGATGTCCGCGTTGTGTACGTCATCCCAGGGAAATGTACTGAGAGAGCCCGAGGCTCACGCTGCTGGCGCCTTCCATGGGGCAACGATACGCCGATGACGTCTCCGGTTAATAGCGACGTTACGAGATACGTGTATAGCGGGTTTAGTTGTGAGTTTCAATTACGGGCGCTTTAGCAATGGCATACAGTCAGGGTCAATTTAAGAAACGCAGTGCTGCTTGCTTCGTGCTTACCGTTCACACGTCATACAAAAGACAGTATGCAAATACGCGTCAGCGCACTATCCATGGCTCCAATGCCGCGTGCCAAGTTTATCCTTGAACGCGTTGCCATGCGGCATTGGAAGCACGGATCTCGCAGTGACTCGCGTTCGAGTCTGCATGCACACTGTATTTTCTATGATGTATAGGGAGTATTCACTTGGGGGCCGCAGCTGTGTGCGCGACTGCCGAGCACGTGCTGACGGCGAGCTTCCGCAGTTCTTTTGCACCGCGCATTCCGCACCATCAAGATTGCCTGTCTCAGCAGGCTGTTGATGTGAACTCGTTCTGAGCATGTGCTGTAAACATGGCCCTCGTTTATGGCGTCCAGTGAATACCCTCGATACAGTATGACCCCGGCTTTGCGGATCTTCCGCGGTAAAATGAGTCAGAAAAATCGGCAACTGTACATATAAAGGTCATACTTTCACCGAATGTGCACTGAGCAGGTCGGTTTTACACTCTTCTGAATAGGGCGTGTATAGGGGTACACCCTTGTCCCATATGTAACTCCCTAAAACTACATTTGGACGTTCAGTCCACTGACTTCGAGCTGGCGATACCAACTTTTACGAGCGACTTTATAGCTGTTGGATATAACGTACTCAATAGCTAATGCGCGTATCAAAGACTACAGAAAGGTTTTGCGGCGGGGCCAAAAAAACCTTGATTTTCTTAGTGTAGCCTTTGATGCGTACATTAACTATTTTAATAAGTTGTATCGTTTGACTATCAAGCCGCTCTTGAAAGTTGGTATCGTCGGTTCGACGTCGGTTGACTGAACGTCGAACTGTTGTTTTGGGGTGTTACATATGGGACAAGGGAGTATTCCTGTACTCCCCTATTTCGTAGAGAGTACTGTGTGAAGCGTCAAAACGCAATTCTCTTTGTATATATATAAAAAAAAAACTTGCGAAAGTTAAGGTTGGACGCATTCGCAGACGACCGAGCTAGCGTCGCTGTTTACTTCTGGCACCACCTCCCAATACGCGCGGCGAGCAGACGACGCACTTTGTTGTCTGCTCGCTGCGCCTATCGGGAGATGGCGCCACATGTAAATAGCGTCGCTTAGAGAGCCTAGATTGAAGAGAGGGTTCATCTGAAACCACGGGGAACATTATCTCCTGCGGCAATTGGTCGCCAGTGCGCATGCGCTGCGTTTTCGCGTGGCGAGTATGAAATCGGGAGCAGGAAAGGCGGATACGTTCGCAGACGATCAGCGCTTTCGTCACCTTTTCGCAGCTCGTATATTGCAAATGTGGCCCATAGACCACATAACCCCGATCGAGCAGTTGGAAACTCTCTGTAATAAAGGCTCTCTAGGGTCGCTAACTCTGTCGTCTGCAAACGCGCCCTACCTTGACTTTAATGTAAACATTTTTCGACACGTCTGGTTAGGATCGATTTAAAAACTTCAACTTGAAACTCCAAACAAGCTTTATTAAAAGCGAAAATCCCGACGTTTCGGGACCAAATCAGTCCCTTGATCACGGGTGACTGTTTTGGTCCCGCGGAACGGCCTGCCCACGAACCCGAACACCCCCGGGTGCTCTCCCGATTATCCCTCTAAAGGCGCGTTCCCACCGGCGATGCGATCCAGTCGCGCGATAACTTTCATCGCAAAAGCGACCATCGCGGGCAAACAAGCGACGCGATTTGAGCAGTCGCTTCCTGACCCGACTTTCTGCGATGCGATATAGTCGCGGAGCGGCTGAGCCAATCAACGGCGTTCGGAGCGAGAGTTCGACTCGCCTACAAAGGCGTTGGACTCGCTCATCGCGCACGCCGGTGTGACCGTCGAATTGTTTTTTGCGATGCGATCTAGTCGCATCGCGCGACTGCTTACATCGCCGGTGGGAATGCGCCTTTAACCCCGAAACGTAGCTGCTGGGAAGGGTCCCCGCCGACCGGTTTACTTTGCCACGTGTGCATTGAATATGCCACGACTCTAAAGCGCCGTTCACACTCTTGCGACCGAGTACGACCGAGAGAGACCAGACCAGTTTTTAGGACCGGATGCGCTACAGCGGAGCTGGTCCTAAGAGATCGCAAGAGGCTTAAAAAGCGGTCTGGTCTCTCTCGGTCGTACTCGGTCGCAAGAGTGTGAACAGGCCATAACAGAAGGCGCCTCCGCCAGTTTCTCTCCATTCCCAGGATGGAGCTGTTGTCGAGGTCAATGGAGTGGTTTGTCCTCTCAACGTGTTCAGCCTGCGCGCTTCCTCCACATTCTTCTTCACGATGTCGAGGCGGTGGCGCCGCAGGCGCTCTGGATAGTTCTTCGTTTCTCTAACGTACGACGCGGGGCTGTCACCGCAGGAAACCTTGACTTTAACAAGTTTTCTTTTTTTCTAATTTTTTTAAGAGAAAAAAACCTGCGCCTTGAAATTTAACACGGTAAAACTGAAATTTGACAACATGATGGCGCTTAAGACAAGGACACAGGGGAGACTAGACAACACGGAGCGCTTAAGACAAGGACACAGGAGTCTCCCCTGTGTCCTTGTCTTAAGCGCCATCATGTTGTCAAATTTCCAGTACCAACTAGCCCAACAATCTGCATTGATTGGTAGAACTGACCTGCTCAGTCCACATTCGGTGGAAGTTTGAGCTTTCTATGTGCAGGCGCCGATTCTTCCGGCTCGTTTTACAGCGGAAGGTCCGTGCGAGTCTCAGTCATCTGATTGTCGCTCCGCAGTTAATGAGATTTGTACATTAGCCAATAACACCGCAGAAGAACGAACCACAAAACAAGGAACAAGTACATTATAAATATAAACCACGCCCGGCGTTTTTTTTTTTTCTAGTTGGTAATGACTCTAGGTTGTACATGTTCATCCTGCCGTGCCGCACATAAAATGTCAAAAAACGAGCGCTCCGACTGGACGCCAGCGCCGCGTTCATGTGGGCGTTGCTGTACAATCAAAGTTCACGCGGGGACGCCTAAATTTTGTGCAGTCGAAAGGCGTTTAATGGTGGGCGTGGCTTAAACCAGCGATGCAGTGTTGCATTCGCTAATAATCATCGTAAAATAGTGCAAAGCAAATACCGACACCGTATCCTTCGGGCAATGGTATTTTATATTTGATGCCCTCCTGTGTCGTCGTAACATTTATTGCTGACGTCTTTCACACTATACTCATTGACACACACAAATAAAAACAATTAGCATAGTAAGAGACTATAAACCAAGACAATAGATAAAAGAAAAGAAAACTTTTGTTAAATGCACAGGGTGATGCCGTAAGGGCCAGCGTATGTGGCACGCCTCGCAAAATTCAAATTCCAAATGTGCATATCTGAAATTGGGCAGGCGAATATCGTTTCGCAAGATATGGCTATCATTTTGATAAATGAACACAAATTCTGCTTGAAATATTTAATGACATTCTTCGCACCGGAGATATTTGCAATAATTGTGATAAATTAAATCCAATTTCGCTTAAAATATTCGATGACATTCTTCGTACCGTACATATTCCGACGGAATTAGAAGTCTCAGTAATCAAGTCATTATATAAGAAGGGGAAGAAAAATTAATTTGGAAGCTGCAGTCCCATAACTATTTTACCAGTCATGGCGAAGATAATTGAAAAATGGATACAAATAGCGATGAATAATTTTCGCGACAGTATCTCCCTCATCAGCAATGCGAAACACGCCTTTCGACAACGAAAAAGTACAATTACTCTTCTGGAAGACTTCGCAGATTGTCTTAACGAAACAATCGACAATGACATAATAGCACTAGCTCTTGTTATTGACCTGTCTAAGGAACTCGATACAATTGATCATTCCTAATTACTAGAAAAGTTAAGCAAAATGGGATTCAGGGGGCCATTTTATTGCTTCTTTCATAACTATTTTACGGATAGACATCAAATAGTTAAGATAGTGAACAATGTTAGCAGCTCGATTTCTGTCCCATTCTGTGTTCCGCAAGGTAGCCCATTGGGTCCAAGTTTATTCAATATTCATATAAATGAGTTGGGGCTTTTTCCATTGCAGTCTAATTTTTTTCAATATGCAGACGACACTGTGCTTGTATTACCACATGATAAGTATCATGATGAAATTTCTATTTTCCAAAACAATTAACATACACATGTTAACAACGTGGTTTGCAGCGAATTTTATTTTCGTGAATGTCGCGAAAACAAAACTAATATGTGTCTCCGACATTCGTACAAACACGTTGTATTAGCCTCCAGTATTTTCTTCCATTCAACATAGTGTAGAGATGGAAATTGCACACCATTACCATCTGATAGTTCTGTTAAATATTTAGGTGTCTATGTTGACGAGCACATGCTATGGAATGAACAAGTGGATTTTATAACTAAAATACTGCACGTCATATCTGCCCATTTATATAGATTAAAAAAGTGTCTGTACCTTCAAGATACTACTCCTAGTGTTCAAGGCTTTAGCGGAATCTACACTGCGCTACGCCATAACGCTTTATGATCACTGTTCGCGATACAAAATTGATGGGATAATAAAACACACGATAAACAACATAGCATACGGGACTTCGTATGGAATATTGGATACTGAAGAGGAAGCAAAATAGTTAAGTATATTATAATAAAAAATTCAAATATGTCGCGATTCAAACTAATTATTACAGTACGAGTTATAAAATCGCAGTTAAGGAAACGAGAAACTTGAGGCACACAGAAAGGCTTGTAATTCCAAAAATATACACGCATTATGGGAAAAGGAAAAGAGAGCATTATATCCCTGCTTTATTCAATGAATTGCCTGATTCCTTGAATAATATTTCATCCGTCAAGGTATTGAAAAAAGAAATAAAACATTGGTGCCAAATTGTTGAATCGCACCTCCCGTCGATTAATTACTAACATGACATACGACTACTTTTTCGTTTCTTGCTATGTGAAGTGTTTTTCTTTGTGTGTTTTTAGATTGTTAGTTCTCAATCATACGAATATCATGTCTTCACGCGCAAAATGCCTTTACTATGTTGTATGTTGTTCCGTTGTCGTAATATATGGCTAAAACGTATTTTTTGTTCCTTTACTAATAGACATGTGCATTTGAGTTCGTTGCCTGGCCCCACCTACAAACAAACTGTTGCTTGCGTGGGCCAGTTCTATATCCTGTACTATTTTATACTGCAATAAACATTTATTAATAAAAAATAAGTTATTGCACGCCGAATTTTTTTTAAGAACTCAACTCGGAGTTGGGGAAATATTAGAAATAAAGCAAAAACAACAACCGCGCATTTCCTATGTCCTCTATCAGCCTGTTCATCGCCTGCTCACTGGTTTGCGAGCTCGCTCCCGGGTGGCTTGCAGAACGCAAAAACGCAAAGAAAGATAGAGGCTGGAGTCCAGCGGTATAATCGCGATAAGTAATAATTATAACAAAATATATAAATGGCGACCACCTGGGAGCAAGCTCGCCCACCTGTGTGCAGACGACAAGCATGCGGTATAAGACGAAAAATGCACAGTCGCCGTTTCCTAATTATTTGAAACACTTCATCACCTCCGAGTTCAGCTCTAAAAAAATTAGACATAAAACGTTTTGCAAAACAATGTTCGCGTGCCCAGTTTCAGGTATTTACGATTAGAATTCGAATTTTGCAGGCTTGCCAAATGTGCGAATCCTTAACTGCCTCACCATGTACAAACAAGGTTCCTAATTCACGACACAAATGGGGAAATTAGTAGCGCTGCTTCAGGAGCCGATTTTTCTTTTACTGTGGTTTTTGAAGTAAAACTTAATGTAGGCGGCATTATGGCGATATCGAAAGAGTAGCAAATTAGGGATACTTTTCCCTTGGCGACAAGTGCGTCCCACGTTCACATTTTGAACGGCCGCTTTTACGCAACCCTGTCGCATCAGCTGACTCCTCCGGCTTTTGCGAGGTGGCGCCACTCTGTCGAGGTCCATTAGCGACATCCAAGGTGGGTCGGCCATCTCTCACCGCCACGCACCTGACAGGCTCCGCTGGTCCAGGTTATGTCCTGTGGTTCGCGTGAACAACGTCGAGTTACGAGGCTACGTTTGCTCTCCCTTTTTCATTTCATGTTTTTCTGACAATTTATGTGAGCATTTACCGATGAGCGAGCAGCAGTCCAGGGAGATTGTATGGGAGAGTAACGCAGCGTGGGGCGCGGCGTCTCTAATCCAGTGGCGTCACAAAAGGGGGGGGGGGGGGGCGGACCGCCCCGAGTCGCAGGGCTCAGGGGCGTGTCGCGGGGGAGGCGCAGCGGGCTACGCGAGAGCGCGAGAGCAGGGGGGGGAGGGGGGATGTCGTGGCAGGCTAGCGCCCCGGGTGCCGGTGACCCTCGTGACGCCACTGCTCTAATCCACAGCCTTCAATTGAATCCGTAAGTGTGACGTCATGGGTCCAAACAAACCGTTGCTAGGGTCGTTGTTATGGACAAATACATGTGGCTAGGTTTCGCAACGAAAACCCGACCGTTCAAAAATCAGGAGTAGGATTTCAACTTCTAAAAATCACAGATATAGAAAGCTTGAATGTCATATATGTTTCTACAGAAGTGTGCCGGTAATAGCTTGTTTCTGAAATAAATTACGACCGCAACTTCCGGTCCGCAAGATACCTGCAGCAGACGACGAATGCAAGGAGTATGCCGTCTGCCACACGCCGGCCGGCCAAGCCGGCGCCGTCGTTTGAATCGTGGGAATAAAGACGCTATTCTGATATTGCATTTGTTTGAAATATAATGAGTTTCAGAATCTTATAAGAATTCATAGTGGGAGTGCGATGCAAGATATGGTTTATCGAAAGTCCGGGCGTCGATCGAGATGATCGTCTGCTAAAAGATCGCATTGCACCCGTGAGAAAAGCAATTCAGGCGATCGGTCGAGATCCCAAATTTTGTTTGCGAACTCGCGCTATGGGAGGGTGCTTCGCACCTGGCCGTAACCATCGCGTGGAGAAAGATTTTTGCAGTTTCTTCAGACTTCCGCAAGACCCCAAAGCGCGAAAGAACTGGATTAAAAACATAAGGTGAGTTTATTACAGATTGTACTCACATCGCGGGTCCGATGGAGATCTTCACCAAAAGAGCACGTCCACGTAATTTGATGTATACCAAGGAAACAAAAACGAAATACTGCGAAATCGCGATAGACATGCAATTCTTTAATAACCTGACTACGTCAACAATAATAATAATAAACGACTTACCTCGACGGCGTACGATTTGTTTCTCATGCTGGCCTGCACTACGCCGGTAAAGCACTTCAGGTCGTCGTCGTAACTGATCTGCATGACGCGGTTTGATTTTAAGGCATTTTCACCCCTCTAAACCAAACTGGGTTCTTCACAGAAAAAAAAACAAAAACACACACACATTGTGGAGGTCTCTCCGGCCATGGCGATGCACTTGTTTTTGTCGCTCGTTTACCGACGCCCGCTGCAACAGAGGCCAGCAAATCCATCGCGTCGTCTGCTACCAAAGCAAAGCGGAGTGTAATACTTCAGAAATGGCTTTCATTGTTGCAATACGACACTGAGACGACAAGAACATCTTCATAACTATAGTCGGTGACAGGTCAAGAACGAAGTGGAAGCTCCTCCCACCCCTTTCCACTTCAGCGGAGCGAACGGTGGAGAGGAAGTAGTCTCCTCTCCACCGTTCGCACCGCAGAAGTGAAAGAGGTGGGAGGAGCTTCCACTTCGTTCTTAACCTGTCACCGACTATAGATATTAAGAAGTTAGGTTGCTTACAAAAAATTATTTATTTACTTGTAAGCAAAAATCTAGCCTCATCTGGAGTCTCCGTGCATTAGTCCATAGCAGTGCCCCCAGCAACGGTTTGTTTGGACCCAGACGCCATGTTGTGACGTAGTCACTTACGGGGTCAATTAGGTTATTTTGTTAGGCTGCACCCGGGGATTGCCTCTCTTGGCGCCTTAGTCGCAGAGATGCGTCAAACGCCCTTTTTTGTTTCGACTAAGAAAACAAACTGTGCACTTTGGGCGACTGGAGTAATTTTTGCGTAGTTCAGCATGTTTGCGAATCATTGTGCCAGTTGTGTCGCCAGTTGTTGACGGATGGATGGATGGATACTTGTTGCTGCACCCTTTCCATAGGGTGGTAGCTTGCGCCAGCTAGCGCAAGACAAGGTTGCTAAAGCCTTCCCAGTGCAGCCATCCCAGTGCTTGCCCTTTCTCCCCTCGCCTGGCGTTGCCTTCGCCTCTACTGCACGCAACTAGTGACACGGAGTATAGAAGATAAGCCCTGCTCCTCCTCCTCCTCCTCCTCCTCCTCCTCCCCCCCCCCTGAACGTCATTGCTAGTGAAGCCACGCAGCGCCACCTAGCTCGCGTCAGAGTCGCCGCCAAAAGCGTCCTGCAGCGTCTCAGAACGAGCGCGACGCTATTGCACGTGATGACGCCAAGTGGCGTGCGTCTGGCACTCTGCGCCGTCCCCTCGTCGAGTTTGTGGGAACCACGTGTTCCCGCGCATCCCTAACTAGGCCTAGCTCAGGCAGGCCGTGGGGCGTCGCCATGTGGGGGGCGCGTCCCGGATGCGAGGGCGAAGCCGTATTCCCGTGTGGACGGCTTTCCCTCGCCCTTCTCGGGTGATTTGCCGAAGGCACACCATTCGTGATCATGACTTGGACGCGTCTGCCCCTCCGGGGAGCCAACCTACATCCGAGTCCGACCCACCCCGGGCGCGTCCATTCCCGCAGGCTATATAGGACGGCCCTAATCCAACGGGCAGGACTCTCGCTGGGAAAGGCTCTACTTGACGGAGCCTTCCTTTCCTTATCTGATCCTCCCCCTCCGTGATACTGTCAATAGCAGCAGCGCGGACTCCGACTGGCGATCCTGTCAAAAGAGACAGCGCCGTCATCTTCGACATTGTTGGCCGTCAGGGCAAGCGTGTGGCATTTGAGTCTAATAAACACGTCTTCATCCGGACCAAAGGAACCTTCTTTGTGTTTCTAAGTGGTAACCCCCAAAGGGGAAACCCACGAGCTTCAGCGTCTTTTCCGCTTGGGGCGGGTCGGGGATTCACTAACGATACGTCACGCGCAGGCTTTGTCGTCTACGTGAAACGCGAAGCGCAAGTTCGTCTGCTTCTTTTGCAGAGGTTGTGGTGACGTCAGAACGCCGAGCTCTGATTGGCTCTGATTGAAGGATAGTGGGTATACATCTCAAGGCAGCTTGCTTTGAGGTTTACCCACTATCCTTCCAAGCAGAGCCAATCAGAGCTCGGCGTTCTGATGTCACCACAACCCTCTGCAAAAGAAGCAGACGAACTTGTGCTCAGCGTTGTTCGAGGCCACCCTTTCCTCGTTCTAAAGTGCAGAATTCGCTCACCTCAAAAGTCCACAACACGTCTTTAACCAGGGCATGGAAATCCAATTCGACACATGTAAACTGCAAGGAAGGAGAAAAAAAAGCGATTGCCGTGCAATTTTCATCACAGATGCATCGAACGCGTCCGGAATCAACGCACAGGCTACCGACACCGTCTTCCGTGCTCCGGAGGATCTCCTTTTGATGATACCCTCGACGCCTGCCCCGTCTCTTTCGTCCGCGTTCGCCGACTTTGTTTGGCTCGACTAATTTTATTTTTATGTGGAATTACGAGGAGGTACTGCGAGGGCATGGGAGCCTCCTTCTCTGGGGAGCCGTACCCTGGGAGGAGATTCGGAAACCGATAAAACCGGGCGGTTCAATTGTTATTATTCCCAGGCATTCTGGACGGAAAGAGAGAGAGAGAGAGAAGGGACACTGCAGGTTGCACCGACAAATTCAACGGTCGTTATGCCGAAAAGCTATCCTTTTCAGCTTAGACGTGTTTACAATTGATGCGCTATGGTTGTATAACGCTTACGAGCGCTGCAATCTGGATTCAAATGTGCATTTCTTTCTCGTTTCGGTCGGTTCAGTTTTTACCTGGTCTCGCTGTGTCGGTTTTCGTTGCGCATGGGTGGTTACAATAATTTATTCCATCGAAAAGGTGTTCCAATAAAAAAGATCCAAAAGACGTCGCTATTTTTTTCTAAACTATTGTAAAGTCAGCTGCACGGTAGAGCGTTCTTTTTGTGTTGCGTATTGCTCATGCACTTTTAAGCAATAAAAAAATAAAAAATATGCATATATCAGTGCGAAGTATTAAAATTACTAATTTCTCTTATATGGCGGCTTCTCCCAACTTTTTTTCTTCATGTATTTGTTTGTTTTGACGGAGCTCGCTTGTCTTGATCACACTTTGGTCAATGGCTTGAGAAATGCGAGATTTGATTGTACAAAAACTTTACTTCGAAAATAATTAGTTACAATCAAAATTACTTCCGTAAAAAGTAATTAACTGAGAGTGTAGATGACTTTCATAAAGTAATGCAATTAGTTCAAGATTACTTTCCTTCGGGAACTATAATACCAGACTTCAACGTCGTAGCCGCTACAGCAGTTTTCTACACTCAATTGCACGTATTTTTTATTATCTCATCGTCAAAAACTCGGTCTAGGGCGTTTTACATTTGCCACATTTTGTCCCCTTCTTTATCAACTTTATTATTCGTAGGTACGGCGCCGAGTTCCATGTATAATACGAGCCGGCTGTTTTATTTGTTTGCACCACTACGATGAATAACTGGACGAGTTTGTACGTATTCATATTGAAACAGCGCGGCTAGACAGAAACGAGAAACTGGTCGAAGCAAACGCCGACGTTAGGTTGTCAGCATCCTCTTTATCGCGGCAATCGCAGGAAAAAATAATCTAGTGTAGACACTAAAAAAATATAGAATGTAAACTCAAGCCGTTAATTTCAGGAATATATTCTCCCGGCAATGATGGAGCTTCAATCTTGGCAAGATATTCAATGTGCGCATCAAAATCAAAATCATTTCTTATATATATATATCTCAGTTCTATCAACGAAAAGCATAGAACTTTATGCGGCTTCGACAGTTGTTGAGCTGCGCCTGCATGGCTGAAGCCTCAGGCGGAGTCCAAAAATACCAAACGATGGAGAGTGGCACTGAGGCAGGCGTCCCGCGCTTTTTGTCCTTACGCTGTGTTGCCTGTAAGCGTCTCCGACTGGTGCGTTTACCGCGTCCAAAAACGTGGTCACTCGATTTCCGCCTGGCGACGTCATTGAAGTCTCATATGCTGTCGCCGGTCGCAATCCTGGCGGCGTCCCAACAGCTGTGGTGTATGTGGCAGACGCCTGTTCTGCTGCAGCCTGCAGGTCGCTCTCCAGTGTGACAGCCCACGGACGTTTCGTCAGCCAGAAGTTAGGACGCTGTGACGACAGCGACACTCGCAGCCTTCTCGTTAGCATATCTACGACCAACCACCAGGATCGCGACATGCAACAGCATGACACTTCGGCTTCTGTGACGTCATTTGTTGTCACTTCGGGACCGCTTTTGATGTATGGGCATCATAGGACTCTAAACACACCAGTCGAAGGCGCGCGCTCTAGGTACCGCACTTACACCGACCCTATGCGCCTAGAAACAGAGTGAGAGGAGGAGACTTGAGCGCGTGGGGACATTAGAACGCAGAGCTCTGGTTGGAATGATTAGTGGGTCTACCTAAAGCTAGCTGCCTTTGTGTCCACTGCACTCGTCGAACGCGTTAGAACCAGGGTGTAAGATAGGCAGGTGGCGAAACGACCACTGAAACCTGCCGCAGGGGTGCGACCGGATTGTATCCTCCTGGCGGCTTCCGCTCGGCAAGTACCTCCGCCTTACGATAGATGACGCGGCGGCATACGAAGGGCGATGGACTCGGGTTTGTTTGGAACTCGGCGAGAGAACGAACCGAGTCAGCAATATTCTTTTATTTAAAGTAGCATTTACAAAGTCCTGGCAAAGTTACCACACGATTATCTATCGACATTTGTTAAAAGGGGTACAGAAACCAAATTCTGGAGCTCATTTCTTTGTTTCAACACGACGCAGGTAGCAGTAGAACCACAGAAACATAAACATTGCGCTAGAAAACGCAAGAAAACATATTTTAAAGTGAATTAAACGATAATCAAAAACCACCTGGTAGTTGGTTATGAAGCTTCAATGGAATGTCGTGACGACAACATGCCTCTGAAAGCAGCGCCACAGCGGTATGTCCACTCACTGGTATAGATTGCCTAGGCCTGAACGTCTTGGTGGAAAAGTTCGGAAAAATTTGGAGCGTTGCCATGGTTGCCAGATCACGTTTATGTGTGTTTCAACTTTTCGTGATATTAAATTCACTAAATTCTACAAAGTGCACAAAATATTGTTGTAATATAATATCATAGTAATGAATGAAATGTTCCGCTTTGTTTATAAGATTTCGTATGTTTGTCGAGAACGGTAACCAGACATCGCGGGAAAATTGGTTTCGGTTCCGGATTACGACCAAAATAGGCATGCTTGGTGCACGTGGAAATACAAGCGCATGTTTTCATCGCCCGGGCGGTTCGGCGACAGTCGGTTGTGGGGCAGGCGGGTTGAAGAGACTTTCTTGGGCACGAGGAACCTCCGATAGGCATGCTTGGTGCACGTGGAAATACAAGCGCATGTTTTCATCGCCCGGGCGGTTCGGCGACAGTCGGTTGTGGGGCAGGCGGGTTGAAGAGACTTTCTTGGGCACGAGGAACCTCCGGCGTTGTCGGCGGGGTCATGGCAGTGACCACCGCGGCTGCCCTTGCGGCTAAACACAAGCGCGATAAGTTCCTCGTGGATCTCGTCAGGCTTGGCGTCCCAGCCCGGCGGGATTCGGCGGACGTGCAGCCGGTGCAGCGGCGGGTCGACGGAGCGAGGTGACGTTTACGCGAAGATCACGTTCTCGTACTTCGGGTTTCCCGGAGACCGGAGACGTCGACCGTGCTCGCCCGAAGTTCGCAGCAGTCCGTCCCCCCGTCCCCGTCCCCCCCCCCCTCCGCCCGCCCGCCCCGCCGCCGCCGCCGCCGCAAGAGATCGATGCCGTACGTGCTGTTCGGCAGAAGGACATTTCATGCCCATAATTACGGTCAA
Organism: Ixodes ricinus; assembly: GCA_037355805.1. NCBI lineage: Eukaryota > Metazoa > Arthropoda > Arachnida > Ixodida > Ixodidae > Ixodes > Ixodes ricinus. The sequence goes on along the minus strand of JAZHYW010031916.1, from coordinate 85,880 downwards.
AATAGCACCAGTAGCACACCCCACACAAGTGAGTATGTTCGATTCGATTATCTTCAACGTGTGTCCACTGCGATCTAAAACTCCTTGCGCCGTACTATCACAGTCTCCTGTACTGCATTTGTACCTTTCTAGTTAATTATATCTGAATTAGTGTTTGTTTCTGAACAATAAAGTTGCGTTGGACACCCCTGTGTTGTTTCTTTTTCATCAAATAAAGTTCACGTATACAAAACTTGCTGCCGAGAACGGAGAAACGACAGTATACGTGCGACGTTTTTCTTCGCCGGTGCCGGTACGCGGTCGAAGTTGGGACTAGCAACACTTTTCATCGCTCTCGCGTCTTACGCAGCTCTGGAGAAGGAGACGAATCATTTCCTTGCCTGAATATATTTATTGCGCGCTGCGCCACATTATGAATAATACACAGCATTTCGTTACATTTTATTTTACCGATCACCGCGAAACCGCGCAGAAACCGAGACCGTGCATTGGTTAGGCCTACGCCAACCACACCGATCAGCTCAGCTGGACCTGGGCGCGTTGAAGTAAACAAGACGAAATCTGGTTACATGCAATAACAGTACCTAAAAAAAAAAAACACAACTGACCGCATTCGCAAGGTTTACGACAAGGTTCACGCTGCCGTCTGCAACCAGCGACGAACCTGACGAATCTCCGAATCTGTCCGTATCTCCGGTGATTCGTCCCATCACTACTGTTGACGTCTTCGTCTTCGCTAATGTCATCGTACCCACTGGCGCTGTCACCACTCTCGTCATGTTGACCCGCCATCGCACACTCAAGGCAGCTGAGGCAGCTCTGACACCTCTGCGGCTCTGCGGCTCTGCCGCTCTGCCGGCTCCGCGATATCTACAGCCCTTGGGTACTTCGACAAAGCGAGATTGTAACGTGTTGACGCCTCCAAGTGGCAAAACTCGTCACTACGGTACGCTTGGTCCTCCGAGGCATGATGACGTCAAGACGTCTGCCTGATCTCCCGAGATGCATCGCGCTGTTCGATGGCTGATTTTGAAGCGCTCGCCAAAATCCCGGCATTTAGAACCAAAAATATAGCCATCTGCTCAAAATACGACCGTGCGATTATTCATTACAGGCTTAGCTGATCATATTGAACTCCTTTCTTGGTGTTTTCTCTATATTTCAAGTTTCGATTCTGTATCCTTTAGAGACCTCATGACGCATAAAAAAATTTTTTTTTCTTCATGCTAGGCGTTAAAATGGCATATCAGGACATCACAAAAAAATATTTCACCATAGAGTTGCGTAGTTTTTTTTATAAAAAATAGAAATACGAGGCGCAATTCAAAGTTCCCGCCGTGCACTGTGACGTAACAGTGTACCGCAAGGTGTCGGGGCGGTCAGAAGGGAGGCACCGCCGGAAGTCACGTGAGTTGTATCGCTCCTCGTGCTTACCGCGAGCGCGTGTAATATTTTTTTTAAATATTTTTGTTATTCTCCGCATTTCCACGAGCGATCCAAGCAGACAAGGTTTCTTTTATTTGCTTTTCATCGCTTAATGTTGCTGTAAAGGTAGAAGAAGCGGAGTCAGTGAATTGACGTGATTAACTACAATGCCTAGAAGGTGTGTGTGAGGGACTGTCCCGGTATTTCAGCAACTGAAGAAGAGATCACACTGCATGCATTTCCGAGAGACATACATCGGCCGCATGTGCACCTAGTAAACAAGTTCTACTCATGTTCTAGACAAAATACGTACTTTGTGCTCGACGTTTACTTGTACTTGGTAGTGGTACACAAAACCAGTTCGTATTCTTTAAACGGCAGGCATCTTTAGCCTGGAGAGTATCCGATGATTCAACGACCTCGGAGTCTGAACCTACAGCAATGCGATCGGGCGTGTCGTATGCTAGCAATCCTAATTTCTGCGAGCGTTCTAAATTTTTTTCTTCAAAACTTGATAGCTTGTTTTGCGCCCAGTATAGCCCTGTATCATCGGACTGACGGCATGCACTCGTACACTGGCTTGTACTCGCAACGCTTTCATCATTGACCTCCATCACGTCGATCCACTGACTCTTCGTCCTCAAATTTTACAGCACACAAGCGAACCAACGGTGCAGCGATAAAGAGCTAGTGGAACTGAAACTTCGTTTTCTACAATCGCTCGTACATAGAGCAGAATAATAATAAAAAAAAAATCTTAGGCACGGTCGCGGAGAGCACGAGGAGTGAAACTCACGTGACTTCCGGTGAACCCACTTTTAGTGACGTAGGTCGATGCCTCCCTTCTGACCGCCCCGACACCTTGCGGTACACTGTTACGTCACAGTGCACGGCGGGAACTTTGAATTGCGCCTCGTATTTCTATTTTTTATAAAAAAAACTACGCAACTCTATGGTGAAATATTTTTTTGTGATGTCCTGATATGCCATTTCAACGCCTAGCATGAAAAAAAAAAATTTTTTTTGGCGTGTCAGAGGTTTTTTAACTGGAATGTATTTTCCAAGCCGCGTGAGCGGCTGGCAGCGGTACTAAAAGCCCTCAGTTGGGAAACTCACCCTTGAAACCTGGGCCGCTGGCGTCCACCGAGACCGAGCTAAATACGGTAACAGCGCCACCCTTTAGCGACGAGTTGAAACATGAAAGTTGCTTTACAAAGCTACTGCGAGATGGCCCTGCGAGATGGCGCCACCGGCCCTTGCCCGAATTGACGTGCAGCTGTGCAGTTTCCGGAGTGGACGCTGCGGGAGATGAGAGAGAGAGAGAGAGATGAAACTTTATTAGGCCCAAAGAATATGAGCAGGGGGCCTCAGTCCAGGCCCCCTCTGGTGGCGTACTCCAGAGAGGACTGGATGTACGCAGCCAGGTAAACTTGGTCTGATAATGTGGTGGCCGTAGTCAGCCACTCGGGGTTGGGGGGGGGAAGGACAGGGAGGTGGGGTTAGGGAGGGGTGGGGGAGGGGGATGGCAGATCCATAAGATGTGATGGGTATTTGGGTGGTCGCCACAGTGGATGCAGGGGGAGGATCCTCAGGGAGTAGACCTCGTAGAAGGTGGATGCGGGCTGGGGTGGGAAGAGTGTTACTTTGGGCGTTGCGGAGGATGGTGCCTTGGTGGCGTGTGAGGTGAGGGTGAAGGGGGGAAAGACTCGACGGGTCTATGACTCGAGGAGGTAAGGCCACGGGAAACGTCTGGGCAGATCTGGGGATGTCGGGTGCCCAGACGGCGGGTGTCGCGGAGCAGATGTGCTTTCTCGTTGCCCGGCATGCCCCCATGACCTGGGATCCAGACAACCTCAACGGGTGATAGTAGGTCGCGTTCTATTTGTTCTGCGATGGCAAGTGGAAGCGAGTTGTGTATGAGTCGCCGGCAGGCGGCCATAGAATCGGTGAAGATGATGGGAATAGACGATGTAAAAGAGCCTGCGGAGGTATATGTGATAGCCGCTGCAATGGCGTGTAGTTCCGCCAAGCATGGGTCCATGGGAGGAAGAACGGCGGTGTGTATTGTACTGAAATGATTATCTGTGACCGCTACGGCCGTGCCAGTATCAGTCGTACTGGCATCTGTGTAGAGGTATGTGCGATGAGGAGTGCGGGCGGTGTAACGTGTGAAAAAGGCAATACGTTGAGCGCGTCGTGTTAAATTCAGCATCGGGTGCATGTGTCGAGGGAGTGGTGCTATGATAAGATGTGAACGGGTGGTGGTGGGGAGAGCTGCTTCTTTCGGAGGAGGTGAGAATGGGACGTTATGGCCCAGTTGAGTGAGTATGTGTCTTCCCTGGGGGATGAGAAGGAGGCGGATTTCCTGACGGCGTTTGTGGACAACAACGACCTCATCTACGGTATTGTGATAGCCCATATCGAGGAGGATAGCCCATATCGAGGAGGCGGTGGGTGCTAGTGGTGATGGGTAGGCCCATGGCGAGCTTGGTGCCTTTACGAATGAGAGCATCCAATTTCATTTTTTGTCTTTGTGTGAGTTTAGTATACGGGAGGTGATAGCGGAAGTGGGATATCAGTAAGGCGTCACAGAGCCTCATCATACTCCTTTCTTTAAGTCCGCGAGAGGAAGTGGAGACGCGGCGGAGCATGTTCAGAACCTGTTCGCCTTGTTTGAGGAGATGATTAACCGTGGTTGAGCCACCGCCATCACGCTGGATGTGGAGTCCTAAAAGGCGGATGCTGTTAGGCTGTGGGATGGGGGTACCGTTATGTTCAAGGTGAATCTGTGGCGGTTCCCAGCGCGGATTGTGAACTAGGAGGAGTTCCGATTTAGTAGGAGCACATTGTAGGCCTATGTGGTTGGCGGCTTGTTGGATTCTGTTGAGAGCATGTTGTAGTGTATCCTGTAGTGTGTCCTATTGAGCCCCGATTTATCCAGAGGGCGATATTGTCGGCGTATATAGTGTAGTGTATGTCTGGTATGGGAGCTAGCGCTCGATGTACATGGCACATGGCGAGATTGAAAAGAGTAAATGAGAGTACTGAGCCTTGTGGAATGCCGCGTTGGGGATGGTCGAAGGTAGTGGATGTGATTCCACCTAAACTGAGGGAGTATGTACGTCCGCGTAGGAAGCATCGGACATAATTGTAGAGCCTCGTGCCGTAATTGGTTGCCTGGAGCTCTTCTAGCGCACTGTCGTGATGGACGTTATCGAAAGCCTTGTGGAGGTCGATTGCGAGAATCGCCTTCAATTGGGCTGTGCTGGGAGCGGAGAATACTTCCTCCTGGAGTTGGAGGAGCGCGTCCTGAGTCGAGATGTGTTTCCGATAGCTAATGAGGGAGTGTGGAAGGTGTTGCGTATTGTCTAAGTGAGTGTGAAGTCGGCGAAGGATGACTCTCTCGATAAGTTTTCCCGCACATGAGGTGAGTGAAAGGTTTTCAATATCATGTGGTTTGCCCGGTTTGGGGATGAAGGTGATCATGGCCGTCTTCCACTCGTTTGGGAGTAAGCCAGAGCACCAGGACTCATTCATGAGTGCGAGTAGGTGCTCGTAATCCTGATCTGTGAGGTTGCGCAGCTGCTGCGGTGTAATTCTGTCGGGTCCCGCAGCCGTGTTGACTCGGGTTTCCGCTACTGCCTGTTTGAGTTCGGCTAGTCTGATGTCCTCCTACAAGGAGTTGTCGTCAGGTTTGCGCCCGGCGTAGTCGTTGTACGCGGGCTGCATGGGAGTGGTGATGTACTTGTCACGGAGAGCCTGAACAAGCTGATCGGGTGTTGTATATTTATCGAGGAGTTTGTGTAGGGAAGTGCGTGCGGCCGTCTTGGACTGAGATGGATTAACTAGACTGCGGACGAGACGCCACGCTGAGGCAAGATTCAGGGTATTGCTAAGTCTGTCACAAGTGCTGTACCAGTGTTCTTCCATAATAGAGTCCGAGTAGGTGGCTATTTCGTCATTGAGGAGGGAGATGCGCTTGTGACTTGTTGCGCTTCCACCTGCGAATGAGGCTATGACGAGCTTCCCACAGATGGAGAAGGTGGGCGTCCGCCGCCGGTGCATCGTCTGGTTGTTGTAATTTCTAAGAATGAAGCTGAGTACGATGATGAATATGTCGCATCCACATATGGTAGTCGGCGAAGGGGGAGGAATCATGCGGGTTGGTGTCCTCACGAAATTTTTTCCAGTCAGTGAGTGAGTGGGGGCGCTTGGATCGTTTGTAGTTGGCTGCGTGAAGGTTGATCTTGATGAGGGTGTGATCACTAGTGAGCGTGTCGTGCGTGTTGGTCCACGTGGCCTTCGTCGGACCTTTTAGAAGGGTGAGGTTGGGAGTAGTATCCCGTTCCACTGAATTCCCGTGACGGGTAGGTGAGTCAGGATCATTAAGGAGAGAGAGTGTTCCTTCTGAATTAGGGTTAAGAGTGTTACCCTTGGGAGTGTTCTTGTTGTAACCCCATGCCGTGTGGGGCGCATTGAAGTCGCCTGCAATAAGGTGCATAAAGAGTCGTGTGGGGCGGAGGCGTGCCGTCGATTCAAGGAACTGCACCGACTGCTTCGGGGTGCAGTATGTATTTGTTACATAGACGCTGTGGACCGAATTTTTCCGTAGGGATGAGAGGGGGAGAGTTTAACTGTGGTGGCTGTGTGGCGTGTGTTGGATAGCGGTGATTGCAAGGTATTTTCTTGTTAGAGTGAGGAGAGTGCATTCAGTGTCAGGTGTGGTATGGAGCATTGTACCCAGGAATAGATAAGAGGGAGCCAGATTCTTGAATGAGGCTGATATCTGGTTTATCCGCTTGAAGGTCGATGTACTGCGTGAGGAGGCCGCGCTTGCGGGCGAGACCCCTGCAGTTCCACTGCCAGATGTGGAGTGTATCACTCATGTGATACGCTTACCGGCAGCGTCACCGGTAGGGGGTAGGGTGTTGGGCAAGCACTTCCTGAAGGTTTGCGAGCACGTGTGAGGTCTGCTTCCTCCAACCTAATTAATCGAAGGGAAAGGAACTGGACTTCTGCCGCGAGGAGGCCAGGGTGGAGTGGAGTGTGCCGATCGCTTGGTCGAGTGTCCGTGCTGGTTTTGCCTCGAGCGTTTCTTCTATTTTGGTAGTGAGTGAGACAATGGTGGTGTTAAGGGTTGTAGTGATGGCTACGAGCTTTGTTTCGAAGCGGGTTTCCATTGCGGTGATGGCACCCTGAATGTGAGCGTCGATTTGTTTGGTGTGTTTGTTGAGGTTCGGGCCGCTATTGTTGGGTTCCGAACTGTCGGTCGAGTTACGGCAAGAAAAGAAAAAGAAAAGAAAGCGGTGATATTTAACGCGGGCGATGTGGAGTTCGGGTGACTCTGTCGCGCTGAGCACAGTGTGACCGCAGTGTAGTGCGACGGTGTACCGTTGGCTTCAAATCATGTCGAACTAAAACTTTGCATGCACGCAAAAAGCGGAAACATATAAACTAGGTTGCCGAACACATCCGCAGGCGGAGTGGAATCGACACCGTCGACGCATTCACGACACGCCCCAGCTGCTCAGCTGACTTCTCAGCTCGCGTTCATCAACGCTGACTTTCATTTTGTCGCGCTGCGCGGAACCTTTATTATTTTAGCTTGTAACGCAAACCTACAGGCAAAGCAGAACCTATGTATTAAATATATCATTAGTTTGCTAAAGTAAACTTGCGTGGTTCATGCGCAGTTTATGAAGTAAATTGCCACTGGGTCGCATTGCCTGCAAAATAGGTAAGCGTATATACAGTCAAACCCGTTTATAACGAACCGCAGGAAACGCTACGATCAGTTCGATATAGGAAGTAATTCGATATAGCAAAAACCATTTAGCAGTATAGACCCATTATCGTGGTGCCATCTATGTGGAGTACTGCGAACCTTCCTGAAGCGGGGACACAATCAGGTCGCCCAATCGGCTCCTGTTCCTCCACCTGCCTATCTTACACCCTGGCTACAACGCAGAACGCCAGCGTCCATCATTTGACTTTCGTGTTCGAACGTGTTCGACGAGTGCAGCGGAGAGACCAGCCACTAATCATTCCTACCAGAGCTCGGCGTTCTTAGGTTTCCGCGCGCTCTCGTCTCCTCCTCTCCCTCAGTTTCTTGGCTCATAGAACTCAGCCCCGTGTGACAAGAAAAAAACAAGTGGTTGCAATCGTATGTCATATTTTGCAATTACTGAAACTAAAAAAAGTAGTTAAACGAGTTACAACTGCACCCTCGCTTAGTTAAAACTAATACATTGCAATAAACTACTTCTAAAAATCCATGCATGCAACACTGCGCGCGTTGCGTTATGGGACAATTTGGGTGATGGGGAGGGGCGGCAGGGTTTCGATTTCGATGGCCCCGTTGACGAAGTAGTGCATCTCAGCTCTGGATTTAAATAACTTCAGCGCTCGCTTGCATTGCATTAGTTCACCTTCGTGAGAGCCCCCGCCCAGGCACGAACCTCCAACGGTCGTAAGGACGTGCCTAGACTTAGCGAGGAATAAGAGCAAGAATTAAGGCCTGCCACGTCCCCTATCATTCTGGCGACCTCGCTACCACTCCAGTGTGCAGCATGGCCCTACCGGCTCACGGATCACTTAAGGAGCCTAGGACATTAGGGAGTTTTCGTAGACCGCGTTTCCCCCTCCGCTAAGCCATCGCCAACGAAGAAGCCGCTACTGCGCCTTCGCGCCGGTGGCGTTCACTGTAGAGTTTCGGGTATCGTAGCGGGTTGCGGAGAGCGTTGCGGGACGGCGAAAACGATCTACGAAAAGTCCCTATTGAGACGATGGAACAGGATGATGGACACAGTGCAATTCTTCTTCTTCCTTTGTTTCCTTGAGCACAAACTCTGGTACGTTGGGAGCACCGTGGCCGGTAGTCCCCCAAAACGTTCCCCCAGGATTCTATCCGTACTGGTAGCTAGGCAACATCATAAATTTAAGGAAAGTACCATGTTTGAAAATGCAGGCACTGTATTTGGTCGTGACGGGATGTCGTGAATTGAGGTTGGCAAATCGAAACTGAAACTTAGTGGCCAATCAGTACCCAAGATGCTTTGCGCAACAATACGCCGCTAGGAAAGCTTCGATTTTGCAAGAGGTGTATTATAAGCTGCAGAACAAATTACACTATAGCTTGATCATACTGACAAAGACAGGGGAGCACAGAATGTGTTGTGAATGAGCTGGGCACACGTTATGTGTCTCTGACGAAGCAGGACGTTATGAGGTCGCATGATTGACGTCACGCGACGTCACACGTGACGTCACATATCATGACAACAGAAAGTCACGTGACCTTATGACGTCACGCGATGTCATGGTGTCATGTCAAGTCTTGATATCAGGTGACATCATGACGTTATGATGTCACGTGACGCAACAGTCCGTGATGGTTCTTTGCGACTGTTCTTTTTGACATTTCTTCATGACTGTTTTCTCATAGAATTCTGATAAAACAAAACAAAACAAAACCTAATTACAGAGATTGAATCATACTATCTGTGAAGGTCAACGTAACCGAGAACCGTAAATCCAAAGGCGCGACATACGCAGGGTTTCGGTTTCGTCTTTCTTTTCGTTCAGTGATGACTTTAAAGTGAGTGACGCGGCTGTGGCTCGTGCGAGACATGGGAGAGAAGAAGAAGAAAAAGGAGACGCGCGAGGGCCGTGAAGAACGTCGGTCGGGCAACGATTTCGATCTGTACTGTAAATAGACGTTTCTTTTTATTTTTCTCTACTTGATGGAGTCCTGTCAGTCCTTTTTATGACCATCAACATCCACAGACCATCGACGTTCTCAGTCATCGGGTCCCTGACGCAATCGTAAGAAAAGAACGAACCTTCACTGGCGCAGTCGACAGGATTGCGTCAGCGGGCCCCGCCGGCTGGAACGACTCAGCAGATTCAGCGGACAGCGACTCCATTCAACAAGAAGAGAGGCGGCAAGTTCCTGGGCCTCAGCAGCGTTTTCAACTAAGAAGACTTGGAACGCCGAGACTTCGCGTCGACGCGGCTTCGGAAGTGCTGCAGACTCACAACCCTGCGAAGCGTCTACACGACTCGGACACCGTTATCGGGCCGGACTGTTCCGATCGACAGACTGCGTGTGCTTGCCATAGGGACTTGTCAACCTTCAAAGGTAAGGTGATTTTCTGACTGGTGCCCGCCATGGAGCTACGTAGTGGGGAACGGCGTAGGCCGGTTACCTCGTTGGATCGGGATGGAGCTAACGATAACAGTGTCGACGAGCGAGGTGAACCGTCACCTCAGAGTAGACCAGCGGCGACCGTGGGGACGCACGAGGAAGGGGACCGGGATGGCCGATCGAGTAGCTCACTGATTGAAAGAGAGATTGAGCTCGTAAGAGAAAAAGAACGGCTAGTGCGTCTAGAGCTTGAACTAGAGCGAGTTCGTGCGGAAAACAGACCCAGAACCAGTGGAGGCGGCGCAGAACTCAACCTGAGGGAAGAGGTGCTTAGCTTTTCCAGGCTCATGAAGGGTGTGTTGACACAAATGCCGTCGTCCGAACTGCTTGTACCAAGCTGGTTCGACGGTGTTGAAAATGTCTTTGCGACATATGAGGTGCCTGAGCGCCTGAGGGGCTCGCTCGTGCGACCTTATTTTACGGAGCGCATGCGGGCGCTGGTGAATAGGCTGCCTGTCGGCGAAGCGAGTGATTACGGTGCGGTTAAGGAGCGAGTTCTCTTGGAACTCAAACTGTCGCCGGCTGAGTACAGGAGGCTTTTTCTCAAGGCCACCAAAATGGAGAAAGAATCCTGGACTCAGTTTGCGACACGGGTCGAGAGCTGTTTCGAGTATTATGCTCGAAGTCGCTCGATCGACTCTCTTGAGGACTTGCTAGCATTAATGGTATCTGACCGCATTAGGGATTCCTTGCCCGTCGACATGCAGACCTATGTAACGCTAAATGAGACTGGAAAATGGCTGAAACCAGCAGAGGTGGCTGCGCTGGCTGACCGTTTCGACGAGGGCGAGCGATGCAAAAAGCGAGATCACCCGTCAGGCTCTAAGAGCCGCGCATACAACACAACAAAGGCCACTTCTCTCGAGGAGAAACACGAGAACCCAAGGCAAGTGCACTAAACCTAACGGTTCCCGGGTGAAGTGTTTCAGCTGCAAGGGAATGGGACACTTTTCTCGTGACTGTCCACTGAAGACGGCAGATGGAGGACAAAGAAATAACCCCGTGGTGGGTAACATCTCAACGAATTTAGCACCACGTCAGCAGAGTATGTCCCAGGACATAAATGTCAATCGAAACCGTACAAGCGCTGAGTTGCGGAGAGTGGAGGTGAAATGCGGCCCGAGGATGGTGCGGGCGGTTATCGATTCCGGAGCGGAGATTAGCGTAGTGCGTGATGGGGTGGCGCCTGAAACAGAAGGAGTCGTCCGGAAGGGTGACGCTGACTGGGGCGTTCGGGGACAGCGTGAGCGCCGTTCTACGCCATATACCGATGACTCTTCGCACATGCTATGTTGAGTACGTCCTCGGAGAGGTGCCGCTCTTGTGCGCCGTCACTGAACAATTGGTTGACGGCACAGACCTGCTCCTGACGCCTGACGACTACGACAACCTAAAGTCGGCATGCGGGATGCTCGACTTTGAGCCAGTGGATCTGGAACCCGAGGACGAGAAAGACGAGGAGGAAGCTCTTGAGGCGTCCGGTGGCTGCATTCCTGAGAACCACGGTGAGACCAGGAAGTCAACGTCGCGGATATCCTGCCAGCTCGTAGAGAGCAGCGCCGGGAAATCCGCAGAACAGGAGTCAACCAACGATTCTGAGCGCTGCGGCCGGCGTCCATGCGGCTTCAAGATCGAGCCAAGGAGGACGGTCGTCGGAGGCCAAAGAGCACACCCCAACCAGCAGCGACTGCGAGAACGAGGGACCCCACGGCTGACACGAAGGATCCCAGGAGGGACGGGGCGGACCCGACGCAGGGGTACCGGAAGGCATCGTCGTGTTCACGGCATGGCGGATCTCAGGCCTGGGATGCCGTCGTGAGCAAGCGACCGAGCACCCAAGAGGAAGAGGCAACGCCGGATTAACGCTGTGCGATCTGGCGACGACGCTTCCTGCAAAGAGCGTCAATGGAAGCGCGACGAGCGCCACTTCCAAGATAGGCTGCTGTCATCGAGGCTGAGAGGGGAAGACTCCAGAACCCCAATCCCAAGGAGCCGCGAACCCACAGCTCAAGTGCGAGCATGGAACCTGGAGGAGGCAATGACAAGCCCAGAACGACCGAACAAGACTCGAGATGGAGGCACGGCTCATCGTCCATGTTTGGGCCCGGCATCGAGTCTGATGCAAAAATCGAGGCAGATCTTCGAGACTGCGACTTCGAGCCGACACTCAAGTTCAACGAGAACTTGAACAGTTGGAGTGAGGCCAAGAACAAACGGGGTATAGGCTAGTGTGCAAAAGTAGGATTTTCGAGGAGAAAAAGGGAAGCGACTGATTGTGTCAGTAGCTTTTTTGTCAGACAACTGGACGAGTGGTTGCGTGCTTTGGGAAGTAGCCTGGCCTAGAAGAGAGCATATGTTCCGCATACGCCTTTGCGGATTTTTTTTAGATGCACGTTTCAGTTCATACGATGCAAGTCTTAAGGCACTTTTGGTAGCAACGGGGTGTTTAGAGCCTTGGCGGGCACATTCAAAATCACCTTACCAGAGCGCAATTAACCAGTGTATGACGGGCGGACATTTTTTTTATTTTTGTTTGTGTGATAATTTTGTGACATTGAGGCCCCAAAATTATACTTGTTGGGGAGGTGTGAAGGTCAACGTGAACCGAGAACCGTAAATCCAAAGGCGCGACATACGCAGGGTTTCGGTTTCGTCGTTTCTTTTCGTTCAGTGATGACTTTAAAGTGAGTGACGCGGCTGTGGCTCGTGCGAGGCATGAGGGAAGAAAGAAGAAGAAGAGGAGACGCGCGAGGGCCGTGAAGAACGTCGGTCGGGCAACGATTTCATCTGTACTGTAAATAGACGTTTCTTTTTATTTTTCTCTACTTGATGGAGTCCTGTCAGTCCTTTTTATGACCATCAACATCCACAGACCATCGACGTTCCCAGTCATCGGGTCCCTGACGCAATCGTAAGAATAAGAACGAATCTTCACTCTATCCAAGCGGGTTTTGATGAGCATCGTTTACGCTGAAGGCTTAGATAGGCGCCACTCATGTTCCTTACGTCTCTTGGCTGGCAGCCTTTTTTTCTAGAGTCCGGAATAACATGACCTGGGTAGCGTGGCAGAAATTGCCCCCATGTGTCCTGCGCACGTAGTCTCTTGTGTGACTGCTTTCGATTTTCTAAACTTGTTGCTTACCGCGGGCTTTCAACTTGAAATACGGGGATTGACGGGGATTGGAAATAATCATATAACTTGTAATCCTTTTAAGAATAAATTGGTCATAGCTGCGTTAAATTCCTGTGCAGAGTAACCAAGAATGTAGTTGGATGAATGTTTGAGGTGATTAAATTACCGGTGAATGTTTCCTTCCAGAGACGTTTGAATTGCTCTGTCCCACGTAGGATAAGAAGATGATGGAAGTTGCGGAGCAAGCAACGCGCATTCAGTCAATAAAACTCTGGCCTGTGAGTGTTGTGCTGATTAACGCTTGTATCTACGAAGTAGGACGCAGAGTGAACTTACGGTCACCGGTTTTTCCACTTTTTTTATCTTTTACATTAAAAGGTTCTTACCAACACTACTTGTGTGCTGGAGGGCACTTCTTCAAGGCACTAACTGCAGATGGTGTAAGATGCTAAAAAGCGCCGAGGTTGTGTTCGTGCCCTGTCACGAACTGCCATCTAAATAAAAGAACGAAAGAATATATATAGTGTTTCACGAAAGGTGGACAAGGGGGATCGGTGGCCGATTGGGCTAGCGCACACTAAAGTCACTGGATCCTGCGAAAGTAACGCCAAGCTCCCCGTGTGGTCGCCATCTTGGTCCGTGAAACGAGCAATTTCTCCTTGACCCCCCGTTCTTGGTGAGCCGATCTAGATTCGCTGGTGACGGGTAGCGTTATGGAGTCGTTTTTGTATACCAAGATTTTGCTAACCACACCCCGGCGAAACAAGCGTTCACCTTCGTACCACCACCAGATGTTGTGTCGGTGCTTGGAGGCACTGAAAAATAAGTTTACTGTCTTGAAATACGCTAGAAGAACAATATAATTGTAAGAGATCCATGGAGATGGCCATGATTAATAGATTTATCACATACAAAGTGCCAAAGCCACTTATATTGGTGAGGAACGCTTCCAGTACTATGATGCTCCATTCCGATCGTAGCGTGACTGGTTATGAACGACCCTCTGGAAGCTTCGAAGATTTAAATGGACCAAGATGGCGATTTCCATGGCAACGTAGACCGATTAGCCAATTGCCTTGCGAGGTTTGGGTCGTCTCTATGTTAGTATCCGTTTGTGTCCGGCTAGCAGGTAGGGAAGGCAATGGCGCTACTTTCCCAGGATCCAGTGACTTTAGCGCACACCAGCTCGGAGCATGTGGAGCGAAAGCTGGTGCTGCAGACCCACCCCTAGGGGCTCGTTTCGATTTGGATAAGCATCGTTCCGGAGTGCGGTCGTGTATATCACTACTGCGTGGTGCACGTAAAAGATCCCAGGCTAGCGGTTGTACTGGAAAATACTAAAATCCTTGAACATACATGAACAGGACATTAAGCTCAGGCCTATATTAGGTCCCTGGACTTCAGTAGCAAAAGAATCCAAAGCAACCAACGCTTTACTCCGGTTCTTAAAGGACACCCGCCTGGACCAAGAGCTGTGAACTGACTTCACTATTTTTAATTTACGTGCGGCTATTTATTTTTCGCCAATCTTTGAGTGCGTATATATGTGTTTGTGTATGTGGGTGTGGTGTGTGGGGGAGGGGAGACACATGTGTATACGTGATCTCACTCTTTCTTTACTTCTTTATTCTGCCTGCTGTCTCTCTACCCTCTTCCTTTTCACGCAAAGTGGCAAACCAGCACTCACAAGCAGGTTGACCTTTTTTCTTTCCTGTAAATAAACATACCTTCTCTCTCTCTGGCTAAATTGCTCATCTACAGCGAGTGACTCGTCGCAATTTTGAAATGGCTGACCAACTACTTGGGGTATAAATATCCACACAACCCGAATTTATTTAAGACCTTTTCCTTAAAAGGGCATATTTTGGTTTGAAATATTTATAAAAATATATATTTGAAAGGGTACCGGTTTCATTTAAAGTAAAATCGAATTAGTACTTTTTCGGTAACTTGAACAAGACTATAGTTCACGAATAAGATAGGATTACAATGAAATTGAAATGAAAGTACAGGGTTTGCTCGGTTGTTGGGACAGACCAGTGTTGTACACGTTCCTCAAAAAAGGAACGACAGCTCGTTCCTCGTTCCTTCGGATGTTTGGAACGCGTTCCCGTTACAAGTTCCATTTGTGAAAAAGGAACTCGTTCCCGTTACAGTGTAAAAAATGAAACGTGATGTTACACATAGGTTACTTTTTTATTTTGGTGATTCTACATACAATTAGATAAAAAATATTTTTTTTATCTATTTCAATAAATGGCATCATACGAATTTGAATACCGAGATGGAAAAACACCAGGAGAAGAAAACAAGCGGAAACAAGGTGTCATTTGTTGATATATTCACCTTTTAAAATCTCAGCTTTGGGCCATATTATTTGTGATGAGCGATTCAAACGAGTCAAATGTACTGATACCCTATATTGAACGAGTGTCTTACAACAACCTCACACCTCTCAATCTAACAATGTCTCCTGTACAAAATTAACAAAACTTGCTTCTCGATGTTTCTATCTGCAAGACGAGCAAGTGAAGAAGAGGGTAGGGATTTCGGAAGGCCAGTATTTATTTATTTATTACATGCACCCTCAGGGCCTTCGGCATTGAAGAGGGGAGTGGTTACAAACATAAATGATAATGAAGTAAAAGAAAGCAGTTACTAGAAGTATAAACAAATGGCGTCTATTCATACAATATTGGGTAAGGCGTTCTTGAACAGTTGGAGGTCTTCGATTGAAGCTGTTGGTACGGTTTAGGTACGGGAAGGCGATTCCATTCTTCTGATGTGCGTGGGAGAAATGTCTGAAAAAAGCATTAGTCCTGCAAGATGGGACGCCGACCTTGTGGACGTGATCTAATCGAGATTAAACGTATTGGGGAGGTAAAATAAGTTCAGCGCGGAGATGGGGGTGATAAAACAACTTATGAAAGAGGCAAAGACGAAAGTTTTTACGACGAGATGACAAAGACGGTAAGTTGAGGCTGGATTTCATTGTGGTTATGCTCGCAGTATTTGGACAAAATAAAGCGAACAGAGTTATTCTGGACCATTTCAAGTGAGTGAATTAGATTTTCATGACAAGGATCCCAGACTAAAACGGCATATTCGAGTTTTGGACGAATTAGTGCTTTGTAAAGTAAAAGTTTTAGAGATGAGGGAACTTTTGCAAAATTACGTCGAAGATATCCCAACATATGGTTAGCGTTATTAATTATATATGTTATATGAACTGTCCAAGTGAGATTTGATGTGATGTGAATACCAAGATATTTATAACTAGTCACAGCGTCTAGGGGCGAGTTATGAAGATGGTAAACAGGTAGATTATGACTTTTCCTGGACACGCGCATAAATTTATATTTGTTAATGTTCAATTCCATGCAGCACGTTTTGCACCAAACAGAAATAGCGTTAAGATCGGACTGAAGCGTGTTAATGTCATTTTCACAAGTTATTTCCCTAAATACAACGCAGTCATCGGCAAACAAGTGAATATGGGAAGAGACACAAGAGGGTAGATCATAATGTATATAAAAAGAAGAGGTCCGAGCACAGAGCCTTGTGGCACACCGGAGTGAACGCCACTCGGCCGAGAGAGATGATTATTAGCTACAATGAACTGCGAGCGGTTAACCAGAAAACATTCAAGCCAGATAAGAAGTTTTGGATCAATGTTAAGTTGGTGCAATTTATAGAGTAATAGCTTATGGCATACCTTATCAAAGGCTTTTGAAAAGTCTAGAAAGATGCAATCGGCAAATGAGGAATGGTCAAGAATGACATTTAGCTTATGAAGGACTGATACCAACTGTGTTTCGAACGAGTAGGTTTTTCGAAAGCCATGTTGTGACGACGTAAAAAACGAATTCGATTCAAGGAAGTTGGCGAGGTTCGAAGACAGTATATGTTCGAAAATTTTACATGGAATGCTGGTGAGTGATATCGGTCGGTAATTAAGTGGAGAATGCTTGTTACCTGATTTATGGAGTGGAATCACCTTCCCGACCGTCCACTCAGCTGGGAGACAACCATTATCGATTGACTGTTGAAAAATGTTTCTTAGCAAAACTGAACAATAAAAGCTCGTACATTTTAAAATTTGGGGCTGATGAGGTCACGACCGGGAGCAGAGGAAAGTTTGAGTGATCTAATTATGCTTTCGACACCTAAAGGCTCTATGATTATCGGGAACATTGTAGGGTAATCGTAAGAATTGGTGGTCGGTAGTGGAACGTTAGAAGTTACAGAAAAATAACGCGTAAAAATTTCATTGAAGATAAACGGACATTGTTGAGGGGAATAAGATTCCCTGAACTGTCAACTAGTGAAATATTAACATCATCTGCAGGGTTTATCACGCGCCAAAATTTTTTAATGTCGGTGGCAAGCAGATATGTACACGTTACCCAAAAAAGTAACTAAATACCGTTACTCGTTACTCGCTCAAAAAGTAACTAAATACGTTACTCGTTACCGATTCTCAAAAGGAACGTGTGAGTTACGTCGAAAGTAACGAGTTACT
Source organism: Ixodes ricinus (assembly GCA_037355805.1). NCBI lineage: Eukaryota > Metazoa > Arthropoda > Arachnida > Ixodida > Ixodidae > Ixodes > Ixodes ricinus. The sequence continues at coordinate 68,594 of JAZHYW010031916.1, read as the reverse complement.
TTTCACGTTACTTTGACGACCAAATACACAACTGTTTTTGTTTCATGGTTTATTGTTTTCTTTTTAGTAGTCATTGCCCTTAAGCAGCGGCTGCCTGTGGCAGTTTTCATCAGCTATGTTTCCCCGCTTCCTTGAAAATTCATCTCCGGCGACACTGAAGCGTCGTTCTACTGACGCGATCGAAGGAACGGCAGTGTTGTGCTTCAGCAAGAGCTGGCGAATCTTAGGGAACTACGCCTTCATTGAGGACAGCGGGTAAGAGGTAATGTGCCTTCCCGTGTTTGCAACCTCCGGGTTTACATTCGGTCCGTACCCAATTCTAGAAAGTTCACCCAACGAACCTCATTGTGGTCGCTGGGGGAAGGACATTCCCAGCTGTAGTGTTTAGTACAGCAACGTTGATCGCTGGACACGTCAGTCGAGCTGTTCGACTGACGTGTCCAGCGATATACGTTGCTGTACGGTCATACTGTTGAGTTGTTTTTCGGGTTGCCCATCTGCCTTTGTCGCAATAGACGCATGCTCAGGCTAGAATAAAAACAAAGCCATATAAGTGGTGTTGTACACGTTACTCCTCAAAAGTAACCAGATACCGTTACTCGTTACTTGGCCTTAAAAGTAACTAAATACCGTTACTCGTTCCTTTTCTAAAAATGTAACTAAATACGTTACTCGTTACCGAAAATAGTAACTAGGTACAAGTAACTCGTTACTTGTAACGCGTTACGTACATGTCTGGTTGCAAGCATGGATGGTAAGGTAGTTTTATGGTATTTTCTCTGGCGGTTTTAATTGCCGCCACGTATTCATCAGAAGCCAGTTTGTAAGCGGTCCAACGAGCATCGTCTGAGGATGATTTGGTCGATCTGTACAATCGCTTTTTTCTATTAGATAGACGTCTGATGGGGGGTTATACCAGGGAGCATTACTGTTAGATGTGATAGTGCGGGTAGGAATGTACTTATTAGTTAAGTCATTGATTTTGGCCACGAACATATCCCAGTTGGATTGCACGCTGCGAAATTCAAAGTCCTTCAAAAATGTTTCGAGGAAGACGGATAGATCACTATTGATAGCTTCAAAATTTGCCTTTTGGTAATTACGAATAGTTTTCATTTTACTTTTAGACTTAACGCGCTGCAGGTTGACGTGAAATGACAAAGGGAATGATCACTCAAGCCAGGTAAGTAAGTAATTTCTGAGATGAGATCCAGGCAAGATGTTAGTACAAGGTCTAGTGTATTCGCGACTGATTCGGTTCTTCTTGTGGGTTGCTTGACAAGTTGCGTGAATGAAAACACAGAACATAGATTTAGAAATTCATCTGCTAGAGTGGAAAAAGGTTGCATACAAGGCAATTCGCTGTCCCACGAAATATTAGGAATATTAAAATCGCCCAGTAAAAATAAAGGTAATGTAGGATGACGAGACACAACTAGGTTAATTACATCATGTAGCTCGTTTACGAGGGTGGAAGAATAATTAGGGGGACGATAGCAAACACCAACGATAACTCTTTGCTGATTTATTTCGATAATAGCCCATACTATTTCCAAGTTACTGGGGATATGAGTACACTGGAAAGGAAATTCCTTAGAAATGGCCAAAAGAACGCCGCCGCCTTGACGCGTTGTGCGGTCGCAGCGATAAACAGAGAAACGATGTGCTGCCTCGAAGATTTCGTGATCGCGAAAATGAGGATGCAACCAGGTTTCAGTTAATGCTATGATATGAGCATTGCAGGTATCTATAGCTGAGGTTAGTGAATCGCGCTTATTTGTTATGAAAATTAGTTGAAAATTACCTGTCCTTCATGAAGGTTGGATTCGTTGTTCAGCTTCAGGGGGCGGAGGGGGAGGGGGGGGGTGGAGTCAAGGGAGAAAGAACGAAGGTTAATTTGTGTGTATATATTAAGTGACCAATGTTCGGGATATAAGGTTGCGTTCGATGTCCGGTAACCTGTTTTTCTGTTGTAACTGTAGGTCTATTTGTAAAAGTTCAGTGATGGCTGTAGTCGGCCTTAGGTTTCTGGGAGTATGAGGATTCGGGGAGGAAGCAAAGAAAGTATCGGAGTTCATAGGCGGAAAGTTCTCAATTTCCCGGGGGGCTGGGGCCCGACAAGCCCGCCTTAATCCCCCCCCCCCCGCCACACACACATACAAACACGGGCATGGTGGCGGGGGGCCGAAGGCGTGGGTATAATAAAACCCTTGGTGAAAACAGCAACAACGGACGGTGTATTTTTTGACGTTTCGGCCGGAGTCCGGCCGAAAAGTCGAAATTCGCGAAAATCAGGGGGTCGCGAAAATAAACGGTTTTACAGTATAAGTCTAATTTGGCCCAGAGGGCTGCGCAGCGGTCGCTTTGCACGCGGCTCCCGGTGGAAAGGAGTGAGGGGCTGGGACATCCACCAAACCGACTGAACCCCGCCCCTTAGCGATTTTGGGTGACAATTAAGTGCGGCCTGTTGAACACTTCTGCAAAAAAATATGTTTTATTCATCTTTGGTCGAGAAAATAGACATTAAACAGCCTAACCAACACACCATTGCTTTGGGTGTATGGGGGAGCTCTTGTTTCTTCAACAGTGAAGGTTTTTTTGTTTCTTCAACAGTGAAGGTTTTTTTGTGCAAACTCGTCAGCTCATTTCCGACAATATATGGAACGAGATACATAAGCCTGGCAGATTATCGCGATATAATCGATACATCGTAAAAGTATTTCACTACTGAGATGCAAATACATTTTTCAAATGTATCTCGATACAGAAATACAGATACTCGAAAGTATCTCTAAGATACTATCGCGATACTTTTGTATCGCGATACTGCCCAGCCCTGCTACAGTGTACGATGTAGCTCGTGGCGTCTCGTGCTCAGCTCGCGCAGGCCCACAGCGGGGTTGCCGCGCGTGCAAAACGACTAAAGTTCCCGCTATGCATTGCGGCAGCGGCGGCGTAGCTAAACTGACTGGTGAGATCGGTCTCGACTTTCGTTAAGCTACTGGCATGAGCCGCTGGACAGCCTCTGACAACCGGCGATATTCGCATTCAGCCAAGATGTCATGACAAGATTATCGCGTTGTGCCGAGAACATCAAGAGAAACCTTTGTGAACGGTTGTTTAAAACGCTTGAATTCTTTTTTTCGCTTGAAAGAGACGTCCCAAACGTGTGTAATCCCCTGGAGAACGTAGCATAAGCATGCTTACGGCATGATACTTAAACAAATGTCTGCTTTTGTGACCCTATAATTTAGCTGTCATTGCAGTTGTGATCAGTGAATTCCGGGGTTCAAGCGCACTGACCATGATGAATTGTTTCAACGTTTGGGAAAACAAAATGGGGCTTACAAAACGTATTATGTCGTCTACTTCCGTAGGCTGCAGGTCCGCTAGAGGTGCCACTTCCGTCATTCGCGACTACTTCCAATGGCTTTCGAAGGAATTTCCATCACTAGCCTTTATCGTATTTGCTAATACTACGTAGGGTCTTCGAACAGGACTGCGCGAATAGTTAGAACAATTTATCCACTGGGTGCCAGCTATCGATATGTGCGGGCACCTGGGCGCACAGATGAGATTAATTAGGTGCACCCAGGGCCAGGGTTCCGGAGGCGATGGTACTTGCTTTTCCGAAGAGCTCGGGCGGAAGGGGGGGGGGTTGGAGCCCGGCACCGCCGGGGGGCTCTGCCCCCCGGGAAAGTTCGGGGGGCTCGGGCCCCGAGCCCCCCGTAGTCGGCGCCTATGTCGGAGTTTGATTTTCAGACGTCCCTCTTTCTGTGTCTTTTCCATTGACTAAAAAGCTTTCTGGTTTTTGTTTTTGTTACACAGTCTTGGACACTGAAAAAAAAATGCATCAATATCCGTTAGAACTCCTGCACCCAACTGTTACCACGCGAGAACCCCGCAAAATAAACCCTATTCGCAACTCCAACGCCCTATAGGTGGCGGGGCGGTAGTTCCAAGATGGCGGAAGAGACGGGGATAGATTCTCCAGGGTTTCCCGTGCGCCTGCTCGCTGACGCTGGACAGTGCGCTAAAAATGATTTATTTGTCTGCTAACGCGAAGTGGTTAGGGCAGGATCATATTACAGGTGACGGAGATGTTGATGCGCGTTAGCAAAATGAGCATGCTGATATTTAAAAGTTGCAGAAACCTCGACTTGCGAAGCTTTGTGGTGGGCGAGCGCGTTTTACGCACCGGCCACGTCACTGTTTGTGGCAGAATATTTTTGAGGGTGATGAAGATATCGTGTTTGCGCCTTGCCTGGCCATTAGAGCTTTAAAAAGTGAGCCGCGCACGGTGACCGTCAAGCTTCGGAAGAGCAGCGTTCACAGTATTGATGCCTTCGTGTCACAGGCTCGCAACTCGCTGCTCACCGTCTCGGTTTTAGTGTATGGCAACACGTGATCAAACTGCTCTCTGGTTATTGATAGGAAGTTTGTTACCGCAGGCCACCGTGCGGTGTGGCATTACAACCGGAGGCTCGCGCGGCGCCTTTGAAGCACAATGTTCAGCGCGTGCCAGGAGCGTTGCCTTGCTCACGGTAGCCAACGGTAGCCTGCGGTAACGCTATGGTAAAACTGCCTATTACCATAATCGGCGTGTTTAGGGGTTTAGGGGTTTTATTTATTGCTCTACCAAAAATGCATATTTTAATATACCGTACTTTTTTTTTTGTACCGTGTTATTTGCAGCGTTGTGGCCCCTCTCGCCAAAACTGCCCGTTCTAAGCTCTCGTCACGAACGGCTGGCTAACACAGGCGCGCTTAAAATGCTTCGGGCATTTCTTTATTTATTTTGTAATTACCTGAAATCAAGTACGCGTATTCTGTCTTTTGAAAGTGCTTGGAACAAATGGTCATGTTCCTACGGCCTTAAAACGCAAACCCATTCCCGACGTGTATTGCTCGACATATCGTTGCGCGACAAGTTTTCTCCTACTTAGGGTAAAGAATAGACTTTTCATAGACCGAACGCTAGAGCTCTACATTATTAGCGGGAGCGTTTGCCGTCATGTTGAGCACAGATCGAGCTGGCGGTCATGCACAAGACCAGCAATCCGCAGCGTATGCGATATACCAGTGGTTCTCAGCCATCGATGTTTCGCGGACCCCTTGTGGATCGGCGGAGATGATGGAGGACCCAGTTCGTGGTGAGGGGAGGGGAAAGTATAGCTTAAATATAATAATGATTTAATAAATGAATATAACTAAGGGCTAGAGTGAAGTAGACCTCTGTTATTGACATACACACGACGCCCGAAAACTGAAACATTTCTTCTCGACCTAATAAAAGACAACATTTATTGCCGGGCTTGACTGATGAGGCAGGGCTTCACGGACCCCTAAATGCCTTCGCGGGCCCCAAAGGGCCCGCGGACCCCATTTGAGAACCACTGCGATATACGAAAAGTCCCTGATGAAATTAGACATCCCGGTCCTTCGTGCAACACTGTTGCGAGGTGGAGCACAAGAATTCCTATTTTAACGCGCTCACTTTTTTCGTTAAAACGGCTTCACGCATCAAGGACGACAGCCCCTGCCACCTTTTCCGCGCCGCCGCCGCGGCTGCCGTCCCCGTTCCTCTGGTTCTCCGCTCGTCCGCGGGAGGGCGAGCGGCGCGCTGGAGTTGCGAATATAAGTAACAAAAAAGTTAAGGAGACCCTGCTCTTTGTAATGATATTGTTTTTGTACATTATAGAATTTCCCTCTCAGAAATAAATTTAAAATGACCCCGCTGGACGAAAAAAGGAACGCCGTTCCTCTTTCCGTTCCAGTAAAAACGTAACGAGTTCCCGTTCCAGTTCCACTAATGCAAAATGGAACGGCGGCGTTCCTTCGTTCCTCCTAAAAGGAACGCGTTCCAGGAACGCCGTTCCGTACAACACTGGGACAGACGCTGCACGAACGAGTGAACTAAACTGCCAGTATACAAATGAGTGCCCCTATATACCACTTTTCACACGTTGGGTCGAACATCATGCTGCCCCTCGATTCGACTCTGCCGAGTACGGGACCTCACAGAGTCACAGAACAGAGTGGACGGAACTTCGACTAGAACAGAACTGGTGGCGCCATCTGCCTGTTGAACGTGGAAACTGCGGAACAGCGGGGCGAAGTGGCGGTAAGTGTAGTGGCGGTCAGGCGGAGTGGTTCACTTGGTGTCGTTCTTGGTGTGGATGGGCCGCAGGGGCGGACGCAGGTATTTCTTGAGGGGGGGGGGGGGGGCGGTTCAGGTGTTGGTCAGCGTATCATATGCTTGAACCCCCCCCCCCTTCTTCCCGTTTCCACGCCCTAAATTTTTACAGATGCAGAATTAAAGAGGGGGTCAGGACATCCGGACCCCCCTCTGAATCCTCCCCTCATGGGCCGCTCACTCGGAGTCCTGAAATATCGGTCCACAGGCATGCAGAGACAGACCACAGAAACTGCCTGATATGTTGCTACAGGAGGAAGAACGACGGTAACCTCTTTTGTTCCTTAGTATTAATGCGGGAGCAGTGTTGTCACCAAGTCCAGATTCGCCTCAGAAGCTGCGAAGCTGAGCCCGTGGAAATAAATGCGGCAAAGCTTGACTGGAACACTCGACTGTCTTTTCGAAGTGTCTAGCGTTACGTCCGACGTAACCCAAGTTACGTCCAAATCTCCGCCTTCCCTAGGTTCACGGGGGAGAGAGAGGGGAGGGCGGGGGGGGGGGGGAGGGTTAGGTATACGCGTTTCCAGTGCTCCGTCCGGACGTAACGCTAGCCACAGCGCTGTCTTTTTAGGGATTTCCAAATGATAAAGAGGAACATAATAGATGATTCAATTGGATAAACTCCACAGAGAATCAGACATAATTTTTACGTTGTAATGCTATTTCGACAAATGAGGCGTATAAGTGTGCTCACGCTACAAATCTTTCCGCGTAAAAAAAAAAAGTTTAGATTTTTTTTGTATGTAGAGAGTGCACATTGCGAAGGAAATATCAGACAAGGCGCAACCACATCTCTTTCTTAAATGTAGCACAAAAAAGCGAAAAATCGAACTCAGTGGTTAGACGATTAAACACTGGATGGCAGAACTGCCTTTCGTGAACGCTAACGCTGAGAAGTACTACTACTGAGGCAAGCTTTGAAGAAAAGTATTTGCAGGATTTTTCTAATCGTCGCGTATATAGAGGGTATTCGTAGTAAGTATTCGTAGGATTTTTATGATCGTCGCGTATCGCTATCGTAGTCATCGTTCTGGTGACTCCGATAGCGATACCCGATACTCCGCCGCCGCCTTTGCACATGCATCGTGTCGTTATCGGATGTCGGAGGTATCGGAACGATGTACTAAAACTCTCTCATAGAGAGTTTTAGTAGATCGTTTCGATTTCTCCGATAGCGATACCCGATACACCGCCGCCGCCTTTGCGCATGCATCGTGTCGTTATCGGGTGTCGGAGGTATCGGAACGATGTACTAAAACTCTCTCACTAGAGAGTTTTAGTAGATCGTTCCGGTGACTCCGATAGCGATACCCGATACACCGCCGCCGCCTTTAGCATGCATCGTGTCGTTATCGGGTGTCGGAGGTATCGGAACGATGTACTAAAACTCTCTCATAGAGAGTTTTAGTAGATCGTTTCGATTTCTCCGATAGCGATACCCGATACACCGCCGCCGCCTTTAAGCATGCATCGTGTCGTTATCGGGTGTCGGAGGTATCGGAACGATGCACTAAAACTCTCTACTAAAGAGTTCTAGTAGATCGTTCCGGTGACTCCGATAGCGATACCCGATACACCGCCGCCGCCTTTGCGCATGCATCGTGTCGTTATCGGGTGTCGGAGGTATCGGAACGATGTACTAAAACTCTCTCATAGAGAGTTTTAGTAGATCGTTCCGATTTCTCCGATAGCGATACCCGATACACCGCCGCCGCCTTTGCAGCATGCATCGTGTCGTTATCGGGTGTCGGAGGTATCGGAACGATGTACTAAAACTCTCTACTAAAGAGTTCTAGTAGATCGTTCCGGTGACTCCGATAGCGATACCCGATACACCGCCGCCGCCTTTGCGCATGCATCGTGTCGTTATCGGGTGTCGGAGGTATCGGAACGATGTACTAAAACTCTCTCATAGAGAGTTTTAGTAGATCGTTTCGATTTCTCCGATAGCGATACCCGATACACCGCCGCCGCCTTTGCGCATGCATCGTGTCGTTATCGGGTGTCGGAGGTATCGGAACGATGTACTAAAACTCTCTCATAGAGAGTTTTAGTAGATCGTTTCGATTTCTCCGATAGCGATACCGATACTACCGCCGCCGCCTTTAAGCATGCATCGTGTCGTTATCGGGTGTCGGAGGTATCGGAACGATGTACTAAAACTCTCTACTAGAGAGTTCTAGTAGATCGTTCCGGTGACTCCGATAGCGATACCCGATACTACCGCCGCCGCCTTTGCGCATGCATCGTGTCGTTATCGGGTGTCGGAGGTATCGGAACGATGTACTAAAACTCTCTCATAGAGAGTTTTAGTAGATCGTTTCGATTTCTCCGATAGCGATACCCGATACACCGCCGCCGCCTTTAAGCATGCATCGTGTCGTTATCGGGTGTCGGAGGTATCGGAACGATGCACTAAAACTCTCTACTAAAGAGTTCTAGTAGATCGTTCCGGTGACTCCGATAGCGATACCCGATACACCGCCGCCGCCTTTGCGCATGCATCGTGTCGTTATCGGGTGTCGGAGGTATCGGAACGATGTACTAAAACTCTCTCATAGAGAGTTTTAGTAGATCGTTTCGATTTCTCCGATAGCGATACCCGATACACCGCCGCCGCCTTTAAGCATGCATCGTGTCGTTATCGGGTGTCGGAGGTATCGGAACGATGTACTAAAACTCTCTACTAAAGAGTTCTAGTAGATCGTTCCGGTGACTCCGATAGCGATACCCGATACACCGCCGCCGCCTTTGCGCATGCATCGTGTCGTTATCGGGTGTCGGAGGTATCGGAACGATGTACTAAAACTCTCTCATAGAGAGTTTTAGTAGATCGTTTCGATTTCTCCGATAGCGATACCCGATACACCGCCGCCGCCTTTAAGCATGCATCGTGTCGTTATCGGGTGTCGGAGGTATCGGAACGATGCACTAAAACTCTCTACTAAAGAGTTCTAGTAGATCGTTCCGGTGACTCCGATAGCGATACCCGATACACCGCCGCCGCCTTTGCGCATGCATCGTGTCGTTATCGGGTGTCGGAGGTATCGGAACGATGTACTAAAACTCTCTCATAGAGAGTTTTAGTAGATCGTTTCGATTTCTCCGATAGCGATACCCGATACACCGCCGCCGCCTTTACGCATGCATCGTGTCGTTATCGGGTGTCGGAGGTATCGGAACGATGTACTAAAACTCTCTCATAGAGAGTTTTAGTAGATCGTTTCGATTTCTCCGATAGCGATACCCGATACACCGCCGCCGCCTTTACGCATGCATCGTGTCGTTATCGGGTGTCGGAGGTATCGGAACGATGTACTAAAACTCTCTACTAGAGAGTTCTAGTAGATCGTTCCGGTGACTCCGATAGCGATACCCGATACACCGCCGCCGCCTTTGCGCATGCATCGTGTCGTTATCGGGTGTCGGAGGTATCGGAACGATGTACTAAAACTCTCTCATAGAGAGTTTTAGTAGATCGTTTCGATTTCTCCGATAGCGATACCCGATACACCGCCGCCGCCTTTAAGCATGCATCGTGTCGTTATCGGGTGTCGGAGGTATCGGAACGATGCACTAAAACTCTCTACTAAAGAGTTCTAGTAGATCGTTCCGGTGACTCCGATAGCGATACCCGATACACCGCCGCCGCCTTTGCGCATGCATCGTGTCGTTATCGGGTGTCGGAGGTATCGGAACGATGTACTAAAACTCTCTCATAGAGAGTTTTAGTAGATCGTTTCGATTTCTCCGATAGCGATACCCGATACACCGCCGCCGCCTTTAAGCATGCATCGTGTCGTTATCGGGTGTCGGAGGTATCGGAACGATGTACTAAAACTCTCTACTAAAGAGTTCTAGTAGATCGTTCCGGTGACTCCGATAGCGATACCCGATACACCGCCGCCGCCTTTGCGCATGCATCGTGTCGTTATCGGGTGTCGGAGGTATCGGAACGATGTACTAAAACTCTCTCATAGAGAGTTTTAGTAGATCGTTTCGATTTCTCCGATAGCGATACCCGATACACCGCCGCCGCCTTTAAGCATGCATCGTGTCGTTATCGGGTGTCGGAGGTATCGGAACGATGCACTAAAACTCTCTACTAAAGAGTTCTAGTAGATCGTTCCGGTGACTCCGATAGCGATACCCGATACACCGCCGCCGCCTTTGCGCATGCATCGTGTCGTTATCGGATGTCGGAGGTATCGGAACGATGTACTAAAACTCTCTCATAGAGAGTTTTAGTAGATCGTTTCGATTTCTCCGATAGCGATACCCGATACACCGCCGCCGCCTTTAAGCATGCATCGTGTCGTTATCGGGTGTCGGAGGTATCGGAACGATGCACTAAAACTCTCTAATAGAGAGTTTTAGTAGATCGTTTTGATGACTCCGATAGCAATACCCGATGCTATACCGACGCCTTTGCATATGCATCGTGTCGTTATCGGATGTCGGAGGTATCGGAACGATGTACTAAAACTCTCTCATAGAGAGTTTTAGTAGATCGTTTCGATTTCTCCGATAGCGATACCCGATACACCGCCGCCGCCTTTAAGCATGCATCGTGTCGTTATCGGGTGTCGGAGGTATCGGAACGATGCACTAAAACTCTCTACTAAAGAGTTCTAGTAGATCGTTCCGGTGACTCCGATAGCGATACCCGATACACCGCCGCCGCCTTTGCGCATGCATCGTGTCGTTATCGGGTGTCGGAGGTATCGGAACGATGTACTAAAACTCTCTCATAGAGAGTTTTAGTAGATCGTTTCGATTTCTCCGATAGCGATACCCGATACACCGCCGCCGCCTTTAAGCATGCATCGTGTCGTTATCGGGTGTCGGAGGTATCGGAACGATGTACTAAAACTCTCTACTAAAGAGTTTTAGTAGATCGTTCCGGTGACTCCGATAGCGATACCCGATACACCGCCGCCGCCTTTGCGCATGCATCGTGTCGTTATCGGGTGTCGGAGGTATCGGAACGATGTACTAAAACTCTCTCATAGAGAGTTTTAGTAGATCGTTTCGATTTCTCCGATAGCGATACCCGATACACCGCCGCCGCCTTTGAGCATGCATCGTGTCGTTATCGGGTGTCGGAGGTATCGGAACGATGTACTAAAACTCTCTACTAAAGAGTTCTAGTAGATCGTTCCGGTGACTCCGATAGCGATACCCGATACACCGCCGCCGCCTTTGCGCATGCATCGTGTCGTTATCGGGTGTCGGAGGTATCGGAACGATGTACTAAAACTCTCTCATAGAGAGTTTTAGTAGATCGTTTCGATTTCTCCGATAGCGATACCCGATACACCGCCGCCGCCTTTAAGCATGCATCGTGTCGTTATCGGGTGTCGGAGGTATCGGAACGATGTACTAAAACTCTCTACTAAAGAGTTCTAGTAGATCGTTCCGGTGACTCCGATAGCGATACCCGATACACCGCCGCCGCCTTTGCGCATGCATCGTGTCGTTATCGGGTGTCGGAGGTATCGGAACGATGTACTAAAACTCTCTCATAGAGAGTTTTAGTAGATCGTTTCGATTTCTCCGATAGCGATACCCGATACACCGCCGCCGCCTTTAAGCATGCATCGTGTCGTTATCGGGTGTCGGAGGTATCGGAACGATGTACTAAAACTCTCTACTAAAGAGTTCTAGTAGATCGTTCCGGTGACTCCGATAGCGATACCCGATACACCGCCGCCGCCTTTGCGCATGCATCGTGTCGTTATCGGGTGTCGGAGGTATCGGAACGATGTACTAAAACTCTCTCATAGAGAGTTTTAGTAGATCGTTTCGATTTCTCCGATAGCGATACCCGATACACCGCCGCCGCCTTTGCGCATGCATCGTGTCGTTATCGGGTGTCGGAGGTATCGGAACGATGTACTAAAACTCTCTCATAGAGAGTTTTAGTAGATCGTTTCGATTTCTCCGATAGCGATACCCGATACACCGCCGCCGCCTTTAAGCATGCATCGTGTCGTTATCGGGTGTCGGAGGTATCGGAACGATGCACTAAAACTCTCTAATAGAGAGTTTTAGTAGATCGTTTTGATGACTCCGATAGCAATACCCGATGCTATACCGACGCCTTTGCATATGCATCGTGTCGTTATCGGCTGTCGGCGGCATCGGAACGATGTACTAAAACTCTCTAATAGAGAGTTTTAGTAGATCGTTTTGATGACTCCGATAGCAATACCCGATGCTACACCGACGCCTTTGCATATGCATCGTGTCGTTATCGGCTGTCGGCGGCATCGGAACGATGTACTAAAACTCTCTAATAGAGAGTTTTAGTAGATCGTTTTGATGACTCCGATAGCAATACCCGATGCTACACCGACGCCTTTGCATATGCATCGTGTCGTTATCGGCTGTCGGCGGCATCGGAACGATGTACTAAAACTCTCTAATAGAGAGTTTTAGTAGATCGTTTGATGACTCCGATTGCAATACCCGATGCTATACCGACGCCTTTGCATATGCATCGTGTCGTTATCGGCTGTCGGCGGCATCGGAACGATGTACTAAAACTCTCTAATAGAGAGTTTTAGTAGATCGTTTTGATGACTCCGATAGCAATACCCGATGCTATACCGACGCCTTTGCATATGCATCGTGTCGTTATCGGCTGTCGGCGGCATCGGAACGATGTACTAAAACTCTCTAATAGAGAGTTTTAGTAGATCGTTTGATGACTCCGATAGCAATACCCGATGCTATACCGACGCCTTTGCATATGCATCGTGTCGTTATCGGCTGTCGGCGGCATCGGAACGATGTACTAAAACTCTCTAATAGAGAGTTTTAGTAGATCGTTTTGATGACTCCGATTGCAATACCCGATGCTACACCGACGCCTTTGCATAAGCATCGTGTCGTTATCGGCTGTCGGCGGCATCGGAACGATGTACTAAAACTCTCTAACAGAGAGTTTTTAGTACACCGTTTTTAGTTCGGTTGTTTGTGAAGAGTTATTAATAAGCCGATCTCACTAGGGTGCCTTAATGTCCTTCTGTTTAGGGTTATGCCATCGTTTGTAGTACCCGATGCCGACAGCACGCACTTACAGGCAAAATACAAAGAAATCGCAGGAAACAAAATGTCGCCGTAGCACAGTCAGCACCACAAGCGCGTGCAGGGACAGGCTCTTTCACGAGCTTCAGAAAAAAAAATATTAATAAGCATTCGAAACAAAATGGCAAGATGTCATCAGCCCAAGCAAAGCGCGCATGAAGGCACGCTAGATGTCGCCAGTCCGTTTGGCTACGCCACCGCTGCGGCAATGCATCGAGAGAACTTTAGTATGTATGCAGGTGCAACAACCTACCTGGAGCTGTGGGTGTGTAGAGCGCGAGACAACACGAGCTATCTCGGGCAATAGGGCTTGCCTCCTGTGAACTAAAGGTATGGCGGCTTCACGGATACACCGAACGCTTGGTGAAATGGGTCTATTGCATGATATTGAATTGAATTGAAGTTTATTTGACATATGAAATGTCGGGGAGGGAGGAGCAAAAGGTTGCCGAAGCTACCTGACGAGGCTCCATTCCCCTTTTCGGCGCTACAGCAGTCACAGCAGCAGTGTAGATGTCATAAAAAAAAATTAAAGCTGAAAATATTTTTACATAGGCTGTTTTGACATAAATTAAACCCAAAAAAACACAAATTGAACACAAACATAAACCAAACACAAACTGGGATGATTTGCCTTAAATCAATTCATAAATGAATGCATATAATAGTAATCATCTGCATCTAGAGAGTATAAAGCTGCGGCCCAACATTTAAGCTGAGAGCGTAAAAATGTACTCTTTTATTTCCTTTTTAAAGCTCCGCAAAGAAGAACAGTTATTTATAAAATCTAATACTTCTGAAAATTTGTTTAAATATTCTGGAATCAAAAAGCTCGATTTCTGTGACCCGTAATTTGTGCGAATTCTCTCCTGAAGGAATAACTCATGCCGTAAATTGTATGTCGTAATTTTCTTTGGATATATATCTAGAGACGAAGACTCGCTGTTTTTTACCTCTTTATAAATTAATAAGGCTAATTTGAAGTTATATTGTTGCTGAATTGTAAAAATCTTGTGTTTGGAGAATGAAAGAGCTGTGTGAGCGCAAAAATCTAAATTGTCTATGCATCTAATCGCTTTCTTTTGTAGGACAAGTAACCTGTTAAGATTCGTTGTTGCTGTTGTACCCCAGATAAGTAGACAGTAGTTTAGGTGAGAGTATAATAATGCGTAATATAATTGACGTTTTAACCAACATGGAAGAAGCAATCTAAGCCTGCGTAATATGCCAATAGATTGGCAAAGTTTTGAGCAGAGATGTTCAACATGACGCGACCAAGTCAGACTTTCATCAAACCAGACACCAAGAAATTTATGTGAGCTTACGTTTTCGATAATAGTTCCTTCAAATGTGATACTCATGTCATAACTAACCGGTTTATTTTTTGGTTTAAAAATAATATATTTTGTTTTACTAGTGTTAAGTTGAAGTTTATTAGACCGCAACCATAGTGATAAATTGTTTAGCCACTCATTCGACAAGAATTCTAGTTCCCTCAAGTTCAAATGAGAAAAAAATACATTCGTATCGTCTGCGTACATGATAATGTCGGGTGTTCGTGGCAGATTAACAATGTCATTTATGTATAGAAGAAATAATAGGGGACCTAAGATAGATCCCTGAGGTACACCATACTCAATAGTTTCAAGCCTGGACTGCACGCCGTTTATTACCGTATACTGTGACCGTTCCGTTAGATAACTTCGAATTAGCTCCAACGCCGTACCTCTTATACCGTATTTTGGCAATTTTTTTAAAAGAATATCATGCTTGATCGAGTCAAAAGCTTTTCTAAAGTCTAAGAAAATTCCGAGTGTAAAGATTTTATTTTCTATATTGCTGATTATCTTATCTTTTACTTTCAATAACGCCATTTCGGTTGATTTGTCCTTTTGAAACCCATATTGCTGGTTTACGATCAGAGTATTGACTGTAAGGAAGTTGGTGAGTCTTGCGTTTATAAGTCGCTCTAATATTTTTGAAAACAATGGTAAAACCGATATTGGTCGATAATTATTTAGATTATTTGGTGCTCCCCCTTTATGCAACACGCACACCCTAGCAATTTTCATTCTCTCTGGGAAAATGGCTTTGCTTAATACGGCGTTAAAAATGTGAGCAAGAGGCGCTGAAATTAAGTTAGACACCGCTTTAATCGGTTCAGCTTTTATTTCATCCTCGCCAGCTGCGGTACTGTTAGCCAAAGCATTGATCATTGTAAATATTTCCTCCTCACATGTAGGAGACAGAAAAATTGAGGTAGGTACATTTTTGCTTACGTAAGATTCCGCTCCATCATGGTCCATCGAGAATGGTGATGCACCAGAGGCTACAAAGTGGGAATTAAACTTATTTGCTAATGATTCACCAGAGAACAGGACACCATCAATTGTTAATTGGTCCGGAAATCTATGTACATCTTTCGAGCTAAAGCTTGATACTGTTTCCCAAATCTTCTTCGGATTGCCTTGAATGCTCAAGAACTTATGCTTGTAATATTCCAGTCGTGCTTTCTTAATCTCACAATTAACCTTATTTCTCACCCTTTTATACTCTGACAGAACACATTTGTCTCTGCTCTTAATAAATCTGTCGTATAACTTGTTACGGTCACTAATCCGTTTATAGAGCGCCTGAGTTATCCAGGGCTTCCTTGCCTTCTTGTGCGTTCGTAATTTCAGCAACGGAAATGATAAGTGGTAACAGTCGAGCAGCTTTTGTAAAAAGATATCATATGCTTGACTCGGGTCTTGTTCATGATATACATCATCCCAGTTTATGTCAGACATAAGTAGACAAAATGAATTAATTTTCTCGTTGTTGATAGATCTATACAACATTTCAGTTTTTGGACACTTTCTAGATGTTGAACATGGTAATACACAAAATATAGGCAGGTGGTCACTTAGGTCACACGACAAAACCCCAGAGATTACATTATTCACTTGTGAACTAATAACACATAGATCAATCAACGTTTCAGTTTCTTGTGTAATTCTTGTTGGTACATCAATCACATTTTTACAGTTGTAGGATTCAATGACATCAAGAAACTGTCGACAGTTTCCTGATGAGTCGTACGCTTAAAGTAGTTGCAAATCATTCGAGATAAGGTATCCGCTGCTCTGTAAAAACGTACTTATTTCAAGGACAACAAAAAAAACCTCGTCTTCTTTTCTTTCACAGTCAACTTTTCTATGAACCATACTTTTTGCAGCGTCCCTGACGCGTATTTGAAAAGGCTTGTGGTTAAAGGCTAGCGCTTTAATCCCTGAGACGTGCCTACTGAAGCCACAACCCCTCCTCCCCACTTTCCGCCCGCAAACCAGGCGATGTGACGTCCATAAAAGTGCGCCAATCAGAGGGCCCGAAATTGGCTTGCATGTTTACTTATTCCATAAGTTTCTCTGAGCACGCCCCGATCGGCGCCCGCGGCTTCGAGGACTTCAATTAATTCATCTACTCACTGCGCATTATCTACGAGCAAAGCTTGCCTTTGACTTCAGTGACAAACTAGTACACCTAGCGAGACCACATTACTGGCTAAAAGGCCTCTTCACAAATATACCACAGCGTTACCTCAGCGCCATTGGTCAGCGCTGGACCTTGCTGATGCTGCGCTGAATTCACGCTGTTGGTGATGCACCGCTAATACAGCGCTGCACCAGTGCTACGTTCTGTCCAAGGTAGCGCTGTATGAGCGCAGTTCCCAGTGCTGATTTAGCATTGTGCTGTATGTATGAACCAAATTTAAAAGAGCAGTAGCGTGTAGGATTGCTCGAATAAGCTGGGTCAGTTTTTGTAGACGTACAAAAGACTTCGGTCTTTGTCCCTCCAATGGTCGGCGTGATGCGTTCATTGCTTTTCTTCCATGGCGTGCACAAGTATTTCATCATTGTCCTCTTTTCTTTTGAGAGAACGGCGAATGGATCGCCAGTAAGCGGGGAAAAAGGAGCGTGCCCAGAGGAAGCCCAGCGTGCGGTCAGTCGTCTAATGCACTTCCGCCATCGGCACACGCCACGGGGCACCGCGGAAGAAGCCACACATCCTCCCCCATCCCCTCTCCCCTATTCCCCTACCCCCATGGAAAACTTTGCTCCTTGCACATCACGCCCATGGCAGGACAACATAACAAAGAACCAGTGCGAGAAGGTCGAAACTAAAATCGAGGCTTCGTTCGGAGCAAGTTTTGTTGCTAACTTCTTATTTTTTACATGACTTACTTCTTTCAAGGAGCCAAAATATTTTGCGTAAATTGGAGAAATAGGCCACGAATGTGTGTTCTTTTAAAATTGCAATACAGACGGTAGTGATAGTTGAGACTTCGCAGAAACTAACGAAGGCTTCTGGCATACTCCCTTGTGATCTGGAGATCAGATGACAAGCATAGTAATATTCTGCCGAAGATCGGTATTACTTGTGGTCCTGTCACCCAACTGCTCGCAAGAATAATGGACACAAAGCGAAGACTCACGTGTTCCTTATACTTGGAGTAAAACATCTTCACGTTGTTTCGTAATTCTTTTTTTTTTATAACATATACGTATTTACGATAGACGCTTTGCACAGACGAGCAGATTACAAACCGCCATTGCAGACCTCTTGTCTTACCGAGGTACCGTTTCTTTCAGATGGTCTTTTCTAACCATGACATTCTCAACCGTACTGAAAGCATACCCTTCTTCATGCATGCTAATTTCATATCTTACGTGGGAGTATAATCTATTTTGTTACATTTAAAAGCGAAAGCTTCTTGTGGTCCTGATAAGATTCTCGACGGCTTTTTGCATCGGTATGCTGAAATGTTGGCACGTTTTCCTAACTGTCATCTTCCGTGTTTTTTGTTTGTTTGTTTTTCCTCGGGTACTCCGCCAAACGAGTGGCTATGGCGCGTGTTGCGCCTGTGTTCAAAAAGAATGGCCGACTTGCGTTAGGCAACTATACCTACCTATATCTTTGACATGCATTTCCTGTAAACTGTTGGAACATATTATCGCTAACCAAATTACAGGGTTTCTGAACGCAAATAACGTGCTCTCGCCCCATCAGCACGAAATTAGAAGGGATTCTCAACCATTACTCGGCAATTTTCCACGGTTCACGATTTTGCAACCATACCAGATAGATCAGGCCGAGTCGATGCTACTTTTTTTCATCTTTAGCAAGGCTTTCCACTTGGTTTTCCATGGAAAGTTAGTCGGCAAACTGGGTCTTCATCCCCTTATTGTTTGATAGGTATGTTGATACTTACAAAGTCGGAAACAATTAGTAGAGATTGGCGCTAGCTGCTGGGAAATATTAGACGTTACATCTGGAGTACCACAGGATAGGGTCCTTGGTCCTTTGCTGTTTTTAATTTATATTGATGACATGGTTTCCGCCCGCCACTCGTCTGTGAATGTACGTGTATTTTCATATGATAGCATGTTGTCTGAAGAAATAGCTTCGTCTGACAATCAACCATTAATGAGCAAAAACCTCCATTGAAATCCAAAGTAAAACATAAAATATAGATCTAAAAAAATTATTCATCTTCAAATTACAAACAAGAGAGGACCATTCAATTTTAAATACAAGCTAAATAACATTTTCATTGCTCAGGTCGATGATTAAAAGTACGTGGGAGTGACCATAAACAAAAACCTGGATTGGGCGACCCATATAAAAGTATATCCTAGGCTGCCTTCAAGAAGCTGGGTTTTTTAGGCACAAGCTAAAATATGCTACTCCAAATGTGGAATTATTGGCCTACAATTCACTCGTTAAACCTAAACTACAATATGGTAGTATAACTTGGGACCCTCATACTAAATCTAATTCTGAAATAGTAGAACGAGTTTAAAGACGTGATGTAAGGTTTACTTTTAAAAAAAATTGAAAAGAACTGATACGCCAACCAACAGAACACGAACTCTAGAGCCCCGTAGACGAACAGCATATTTACAATATTTGCACCCTCTTTATTAAAAAAAAAAAAAGAAAAACTGTCCTTAGATTTAGATTATTATTTAAAGCCGCTTTCCACAAGACGAACTATACTTCGTTTCAGCTTGGGTCCAGACGCAGCCGATGCTACAAGCGCGAGCATGTGGCCCTGAACAGTGCTTGCACTGCACGAGCGCGCGTGCTTGGCAGGGACGCTGAAAGGAGCTCGCGCTTGTAGCATCGGCTGCGTCTGGAACTAACCTTTTTTTTTCAATTTTCGTTTTCCTTCGCACGATTTAGGATTGGAATTCTCTTTCATATTCAGTTATTTCACCTTCAGATTTCGCTTTATCATTAGATCATTTATTACAGAATTGTGTGAGGTGTCGTTTTAGATTACTTTTTGAATATCGAAGTGTTTCGGTGTTGATAAATTTGGTGTTTATCTACTTCGGTGTTGTGCTACTCGACTGAAGAATTGGTTCTACTGCTTCTATAGTATTTTATCGCCTTTCTTTCGTTATCTGTTGATTTGCTTGTCTTGTTTCTTGCTCTGTTTTTTGCGTTTTGTTTTTATACGGGTATTTTATGCTTGTACTCTGCTTATTCTGCTTGGAACACTTGTCTGCAGAATCAAATAAATAAATACCGCGTTGAACACATTCCCCCGAAGCAGGAACGAAAGCTCGGTCCTCGTTCCTCCTCAAACTTAGAACGAGTTACCGTTACAAATAGGGCTGGGCGTCGATTAAAAATTTTAACCCGATTAATCGCCACCCTTTAATCGATTAATTAATCGATTAATCGGTCTCGTTCATTTCCATGCATAAATAATATTGTTTAAAAGTAAAAATTGCATCTATTTTTTTTATTTTTGCTGAATATGTGTTAAACGACGCAATAATTTCAATTATGAATCAACTTCGATATACAGTTGAGAACAGTTCAAAAACACTCACACTCACATATTATTACTTCAGCTCCATGAGGCAAAAATGTTCGTTGATATTCTCCGGGAAGGGCGGCCTCCTTTGATTGCTCACAGTAGTCTCTGCTGCGCTAAACGGACACTCGCACGGCGTTGAAATCGCTGGGACATGTGTAACCTTCTGCACTTGTCTGAAGTTACAAATCTCCCCCTTACAGTTTACCTTAAGTTAATATTTCACCTAAATGTTTTCACTTCATATAGGTGTGCTCGTCCATGTCTGCATGGTGAAAGCATTTCATTTTTATTTAATTTTGGTTCGTCAAAATTTTACCGATTAACCGGTTAAACAAATTAATCGCGATTAAAGCATTAATCGATTAATCGGTAGGTTAATCGATCAATTGCCCAGCCCTAGTTACGAGTTACATAGGTTCGAAAACAACGCGCCCCCGTTACGCTTCTATGATTGAAGCGTGCCCTTTTGCTGGATAATTCCTGGATATATTCGTAGAAAGATATCCACACCGAACCACGTGGCAAGTCGTCCCAACCACATTTGTTCAGGTCTTTGTCTTCCACCATCTCTCGGACACTACCTATAATCATAACGTAGATTGAACTCGTTTTAGGTGAATCGGTTGAATATTAGCTCGAAGTAATCAAGAGTCATCACAATGTCAATTAGGCCGAATTAACGTTCACTGGGTCAAAAGTAACTCGAAGTAATCAAAGGAGGAATGGTAAAGTGAATTGAGCTCAAGATAGATCAATTGGTGGTACAATACTTCACAGTAATTGAAACGCCAAAATGTCAATTAGGCCAAATTAAAGTCCATTGGATCAATAGTAACTCAAAGTGATCAAAAGAGTAATTATCATGTCTATTAGACTCATAATAAATCAATGGTTTAAATACTGGTTAAAAAATCAAGAGTTATCAGAAAGTTAATTAGGCCGAATTAGAGTCCGACGGGTCAATAGTAATTCGAATACATCAAGATCGTAATATTAATGTTAATTCAGCTCATAATAGATCAGTTGGTGATCTAATAACTTGAAGCAATCAAAAATCACTAAAATGTCAAATAGGCCGAATTAAAATTCACTGGAGTGAACAGTAACCCAAAGTAATCAAAAGAGTCATAAAAATACCAATTCGGCCGAATGAAAGTCCATTGGATCAAAAGTAACGAGTTAGTCAAAAGAGTAATATTAATTTGAAATGAGCTCATAATAACTGGTCTATAACGTGTCAAGTAATCAGGACAAACACAAAAAACACAATTAGGCTGACATAAATTCAACTGAGTTAATAGCAACTCGAAGTATAATCAGATAAGTAACATAACGTCATTTGAGCTCATAACAAATCAATTGTTTGAATATTAGCTCAAAGTAATCAGAGTCATCTAGATGTCAATTAGGACGATTTAAAGTCCATTGGGTCGATGTAGTAACTCGAAGTAATCAAAAGAGTAGCAATAATGTGACTTCTCTTGATAAATTAGTTAGTTAATTATTTGCTTCAAGTAAATACAAGAGCGATCAAGATGCCAATTAGGCCAAATCAAACCATTGGGTCACTAGTAAGTCGAAGTAATCAAAATAATGATCATAATGGTAACTGAGCTGAGAATAAATCACTTGGTTGTATAAAAACTTAAAGTGATAAAGAGTGTAATATGCGAATTAGACCTGCAGAAAGTCAAATGGGTCACTCGTAACTCGAAGTAATCAAAATGTCAATAATGCTTATTGAGTTGAGTAGTCACACTCAGTTGTGTTACTAATATATCTGGAAAGGATAAAAAGTAACCACTAAATTAACTGCGTTAATTTAAAGTCAATTAGGAGTAATCCAAATCAGATCAAAGGAGTAATCCAAATCTTAGCTGAACTTATATGAAGTCGCATTTGTCAATAATCATTCAAAGGAATCGACTCAGTAACGAACATTTTGCTTCTATAAAGTTATTTGCGTTGGTAATAGTTATAAAACCAAAAAATAATCGGAAAGTCAAATGCGCTCCTACCAAATTATATGTTTTGCCAATAATTCCTTGAAGTAATCAGAGAGGGTAATAATAAAAATGTTTGTTGAACTTTTATTATACAAATTGAGTTATTAACAGGTCGAAGTAATTTCAAGGTGGAAGCCATACGTCAACTAAGCTTTAAATAAAGTCAGTTGTGTAAGTAATAGCGCACAGAAATCAAAAGAGTAATAATAAATTGCTATTGCACTTATATCATCTTAATTGTATCAATAATAAGTCGAAGTAATAAAAAAGAGTACACAAAAGGTCAATTCAGCTAAACTAAACTCGTATGTATGCTACTAAAAACTCTAGGTTACCAAAAGATTATTCAACATGTCAATTTAACAATAAAATCTTCAGTTGGGCTAGTTGGTTCATGAGTGGACAGAAGCGCCGATGGACAGGGACAAAGTGAAGAAGGTAACGGAAACGCGGAGCGAATTAAGCCTCGTCAATCGTGCGACTATACTCCGTTTCACCTTATGTTGTACCGCAGACAAGGTTAGAAGCGCGACTCATAGCGTTGGGAGCTACTCTTAACGCACGAGAGCTTGTGCCGCCGAGATGTGCCCTAGAGCAAGGAGCTCGCGCTGCAGCCTTTCCTGCGGTACATCATAAGGTGAAACAGAGTATAGTAACTCCAAGTGATCGAAATAGTGATCAAAATATCAGTTGTCCCCAACAAAATCTAATTGTATAAACAATTACAAGTTATTAAAAGTGTAAGCGAAACATGATAACTGAGGACAAATACGTGCTGTATATTATGGATTAAATTGACTGACCCCGGAATTAAGTTGGGTAGCACTAGAATTAAGTTGGATGGCACTTGGATTCAATTGACCATCCTTTGGGTTAAAAATGTGCGGGAAAATCTGTAGTGCACGGGGATAGAAAGCCAAAAGCCTGCTTTTTTGTACGACCATTTTAAAAATATAACTGACTATTTCTCACTTCATTTCCTTCGAAAGTTTTCCACTTTTTCACTATGATGCATCCGCGGTACCCGAACACATCAGCCGAACCCAGCTCAAGGACTAGACACGAGTACTGCGTCACTCGGACGTAGGCGCTCGTCAACAATCAATCCGTCGACGAATATTTAGATTCGCGTTCGTTGCCAAAGAGTGCCATGACGGCTCTTATCGACACTTGCAAGTATACAAGTCACATGGTGCGCTTAAAAAGCACGGTGGAAGCTTGGAGTCATCGGTTCCAATGAAATACTGACTTCACGGCCATGTGATTTATCATTTCGCTTTTGAATTGAGGAGGAAAGCTTAGGAGGAACAAGTTGAGAAATTATTTCATGGTGACTATATCGCAGGCTTGTATGTACTGTTGTAACTTGTGTATCACAAATTTAAAGCGGCGAGGAACGATAAATAAGGTTTAATTCCTTTTGACTAATATTGATATTCAGTATTGTTTGTTAATTTTGTTTTTCGTGTGCCCCTTTCTTCACTTACTTTAACAGTGCTGAGTAGTTGGCAACTTGACGTCAGTAAAGAAGATTAACACTTTCCTTGCTGTCCTCCATTTTTAATTTTGACATTATTTCATTGCATTTGAATTTATGTCAAATGAACCAATAACTGAAATTCAATTGTTTTGTCAAGGCGTATATTATACGGTTTCTATATTGGAAAGGTTCTAAACAAATCACAACAAATGTGTTCCTCAAATTAATATTACATTAACATACAATTCCGCAATACTTGACCAGTTCTATCATGCCTTCCCCTCCCAACTACTCGCTTCATCATTCTATTGCTACACAGCCCTGGTGCTTGTTCAACAGCCACCAGTATCACGAAGTGTTTTCCGAAGCTGAAACCTAGTTTTCAGTCAAACCTGGTAGGTAAACGCCACGCATTTACCTACTAGGTTCGAAAGTGCGATACCGGAAGCTGCGCTCGCCAGATCTTCCTACTTTCTCCAACATTGCAACAGTTGCCATTAAACGAACCAGCAGAGAGAATCTGCTACAGACGGATACAAACTTTAGCAGTCAAGTTTTACATTCCACACGCGCCCCTTCGAGTAAAAAAAGTCGCCTCTTTCCCCTATATTATGGCAAAAGCAGTGATAAGTTGTAACGCAGAATGCGATGCAGCATCGAGCTAGCAGCATCGGGCCTCGAAAAAGTCAATCAGGGGCCTCGAATTCGCCCCATGGTTTTACTCCTGAGGAAGCCGCTATGCGCTGGCCGTACATATCCGTCATCATTCCCTTTTGAAGCGGTAGCTTTACAGTCGACACTTTGCAGAGATTTCGACCTCGTCGGTTGTCGCCGCCGCGCGCGTAGAATGGAATAGAATGGAAAACATTTTTCTCTCCCCTCTTGGCGTGAGGAGAGGGGAGTCAGGACTTTCTGTCGGCCGTGCCTCGCAAAGAGAGCTAAGAGGGCGGCCCTGGCGTCAGAATGGCGCAACGAAGGGAGAATCCTCAGGATGTCGTCTGCTTGAAATACTTGTTTTCAGACATTACTCGCGTTGTGCGAGATCCCACTTTGGCAGTACCCAGTTGCTACGCGTAATGTTGGATGTTTTTAGAGACTTCTACCGCGATTACTTCACGGATCACTGGTGGCAGTCGTCAGTGGCAACCACGACGGCCATGAGAAGTAACCACGTCGCACCTCCGTCCTCAGGTGCGCGACGGCACCACTCCACCCGCATCGCGCGACCGTTGCTGTACAAGCAGATTGGACCATCTCAACTGAACAACTGTTTATTAAAGGTACACACTGAAAGTTACATTGTTACAAAGACAATTTCGAGCAGAAGATGCTACCGCGCCTTTCCTTTAGGAGGACCCAGCACAAAGAGACCTGAGCCACACCCCGGCAACCCAGAGATTCCCTCGTTTCTCTCTCTCCTGGTCATCAAACACTACGCTGACCACGTAGACTACACGCTCTCCGGAAAAGCTCCCGTCCCTGGGTCGCGTTTCCAGACTCCGTGCCCCCTGGCCCCGGCTCAAGTGATTTGTGGTATACGTGTCAGTAGACCGAAGTGGCGCGTGAAACTCTGTCCACAACGACCGTGCTACAGGTATCATTTTCGTTTCTTCGCATATTGTGGCGGAATAATTCGACTGTTTTTGGGTAGTGCTTGTCACTTTCGTAACGCTCGATAGGCAACCTGCATGGATGGATGGATGAATACGGCTGAGCCCATTGGATCGGGCGGTAGCTTACGCCACCTAGCCAATTTGTCTTACCATTTAAGCTTAGACTATTAAAATGTGAAAACTATAAACACTGCGCACTGAAAGAAAGTGAGGCTATAAAACCCCCTTGCCATCAGTTAATAAGAAAATACCTAGTTTTCTTCGGGCTTTCTGCCACCATTCACTTAATCTTTGCTTGCTAATCTCTACTTTCTTGTAATCCAACTTTTCCTTCGCTGTCTCTAAACCCAATGACTTTATTAAATCTATGTTGTCTTCGGTAGGCATGGGTGAAGCCTTACTTACAGTAGAGTATCAAGTGCTCAGCCGTCTCGTCCACCAAGCAGCGCACACTGTATCCATTTCCTGGTACTTCGCTCTGTAGGTTCTGGTTCAGCAAAACACCTGTCCTTGCCTCAAACAACAATGAGCTTCCCCTAGAATTATCATAAATGCTTTTCTTTGGCAGTAACTGTTTTGTTTATTCTATAGCTTTCCAGAGCCGTCTTTGTCTGCATTCCCTCTAGCCACCGAACTCTTTCTGTGGCCTTAACTCTTCTTCTTAACGGAACCTGCTCTTCCGTAACCCCACTATTAGCCCCGAGAGCGAACACAAGCGTCGCTGCGGTCGCCGCGCCCTGATTGGGTGAGGTGTACCGTGACGTCAGGCGGAGGACTCCGCTCCGCGATCTCGCATCGGCTCGCTTCCCAGCACCGGTTTCCTGGTTTGGCGTTGTGTGCCGCAAGCTCTTCGAGGAGCTGGACCTCGTTTACCCGGTGTACAAGACGTTGAGTTAGGCCGATATTGACGTGCTTCCGTACATTTTATAAGCCTGCTTGTCCCTTTTACCTTTAAAATGGGGTTACAAATCCCGAAAGCTATCGGCGGAGGCGATTCCGCCGATGAACCTCCCCGTCCGTCCACACGACACAAGGCAATCTTGCGAGGGGTCGGTGAAGTGTTTCAGACGCTGGAATTCTGTTCCTTGCATGTTCATGATTTAGGACGATATTACATCCCGCTTTCAAGGCATTTGAAGTGGCATTTATATCATGGGCCTTTGGGTGGTCGGCAAATTAGCTCGCGACCCCGACTCTGCGCTGCCACTCTGCATGCGCTGGTTCGCAGATGTTTTAAAGGCCCTGCGTTGGATGATCTTTGAAGTGCTCGTGGAACAGGGTTGTTTTACATAAATGTAGCTTCTTCGTGAATTAATTATATAGTTTATACACCTATGCAAGCATATTTCTTAGAAGATGCACAATTACTGGAAATTAGTTTGTATGGTAGCAGCAAAAATGGCCGAATTGCCCCCAGTTGCCTGTATGATATGTATTGAACTGCCCAAAATATGCACAGCAATAGTACCGTAATTTGGAATGTTTATACTTTTTCCTGACATTCTTTATTCCAGCCTTGGGTATTCGGAAAATACACCGTTTAGTTTGAATTGTCATTTATTTCCAATTAAAAGAGACACTGCTGCAGGTCCCCAAAAGCTTCCTCAGCCTCCAAACTCCCTACAGCTGGACTCTCTGACAACAGAGGAAAACAGGCGTAAAAGCAAGCATTCGAACGTCTGTCCAGTGGTAGATGCAGCACTAGTAGCAGAAAATGTGGAACCTGTGAAGGGTGACAGTCTGCGTGAGAAAAACTTCTGGTATTTTAGCTTCAGGACAATTCGATTTAAGTAAAATCTCAATTTTAGGGCTTAAGGGACTAATAACGAGCTAGGCACCTTCGCTTACGTTTGTTATACATTACTTGAGGGTTGATATAAACAAGTCCACAGATACCACCCGTGTAGTCCATTGAAATACTATCCGAATCCAGCAAAGGTCAAATGCAAGCAATGTATATAATAAATGTTCCTTGTTTTTTTTACTTTGCCCCTGCACTTGGGCTGTCTTACTTGTGATTCTCTCCCCATGGCCCAGACTGTATTTAGCATGTTGCTCGAGCAGCATGCAGCTTTTCTGCTTCGGCGATCTTGTTTAAAAACAGAGATACAAAAAAAATAGTATACATAACCTGCCAATTCATTCAGACCATCAGCAGCATTTATTGTGTGAGATGTAAATCTATAGTGATGCTCCTGCAATTGTGGCCATATTTCTTTATTTTCATATACCAGCTGTGATTCATGCGTTGCCTGCCCTGTCAACCAGGCTTAAAATGTTGGTTGAAGTTTCGCCTGCAGCTACAGGCCATACCTCAATAAAGCCACATATAAAAATTTACACTTCCTACGAAAAACACGCCAAAAAAAATTAAATAGAAACGAGCGCGCCGACAGCTAGCGTCGTCACAGCCTCCACAGGGCGAGCGGGGCGAGTCGGGGAAAAATTCTCTCCTCGCCGTGACGTCACCCCGGTTCGCCGTAAGGGGGCGCCACGCGAACTTCTCGGGGCTAATAGCCTAAAAACTTTCCTCTTAATTTCCTAGTGCGCTGTCTCCACTTTGTGTCTATACTCCTCATGTATAAAGAAGCTGAAAACCTTTCGTGCCCATTGCTCCCTATCCATTTGCCTCAACCGATCTGTTTGTTTGGCGCCATCTAGCGACTGAAGCAAGAAATATTGGGTATCCCTGGGAGTGGCGGCTGCATTGTTCAAACGTGACCTTTTACTCTGGTGGCGCCGCTTAGCCTAGTGTCTGAAGCAAGAAATACTGGGTATCCCAGGAAGCCGCGATCGCGTAACATGCCAGTACACCGGAAGCTACAGCCCTTGGGGGCCAATGGGAACGTGACTGCGTATCACCGGAGCGCGCCTCCGAAAAGCCTGATACTCCGAAGAAGTATCAGGCTTTTCGCTGCGTCATGCTCCAATATGTGTGCGTTCCGCTCGCATACGTCGCGCATGTCGAAGCCGTCGGCTCGGAATGTGGGGCTTATCGTTTACCCTTTGCCAAGTTACAACAAGACAATCTATGACCGTGGGCTCTCCTCTGCCGGTGCCATCTGGCTGTTGCCGGCTGGCTATAGTTTTCTGAAAGCTGAGTTTCGATAGTATCGATTATTGACCAAAAGCCAACTATCGATAATACTATCGATAGCCGACTATCGATAGTCAACTGTCGATAACAGTATCTACCGGTAGTACTATCGATAGTTTTCGACACATATCGATCGATAGTATCGATAGTCAATTTTTCGATAGTTTTGTATCACTATATATTATAACCGATTAAGTTGCATTACAATGCGAAAGAAAACAAAGCGGCCGAAGTCGCGCGTTCGCGCTAACTGTGCAGCGCTCTGTACCAGCACGACGAAAGCGACGGGGGGAATCACACGCTCACCATCATCAAAAGAGGCGCTTGCGCAAAATTCACGTTCGCCGCGGGAGCTCCGTGAATACACGACGGAGAGAGATCGTGCGTGCAGGCGAGCCAGGTTCCCCGGCGGCGGCAGCGTGCCTGCGTGCGCGTCTCCTCCGCGCGCGGGCATTTTCTAAGCGCCGGCACTTGTTGCGAATGCGGTTCCCCCGCTCCGCCCACGACGTGCGCCTTTCTTCCTCGACGTCGGCCCCCCATCCGCAACACCGCGCTGTCTCCCGTGTCGCCTCTCCTTGACGGTCGCGCGAGGGCCTACCACCGCGGGAGCGCGTCGCGCGCCCGAGACAACACGCCAAAGCCGCACGGATGACTCGGCCAGGGTTCGGCGTCCGCGGTAGTCATGGTGAGTAGTTTAAACTTTGGTTTGGACCGGTTGGTTCGTCGTTAGGTAAAATAACTCGAAAGCGCGAACTATGCCCGCCGTCCTACTGTTTATGATACGAAAGAATCCAGCGTGCGATGACCACGGTCCAGCCGCGCGTGCTTTCCACTTTGGCGAGGGAAGAAAGCACGTGCAAATCGCAGCAACAGTTAGAATGACAGCTGCCAGAAGCCAGATGCGGAACGGTGTACCGCGGATGTGGAACGGTGTGTGACGGATGCTTTTGCGAAGAGTTTCAAATTTTCTAAAACCAAGGGGTGAGAAAACTCTTTTCGGGAACAGACTGCCAGCCACGGCGAATGCCAGAAATTACAAAAGACATTAATTAGAAAATACCTAAAATTGACTTTTTAATTAGTGAAGAGAAACACATGGAAGTTATCACTCGTGCAGCAGGCGCAAGGCCGATGATTCGAGAACGCGGATGATATTCTTATCATTCGCGTTTTCGCACTTGGGAGAGCCGATATGTCGTTTGACCTTCCAAATGCAAAAATTACGTTTTTGCGTTTCTGAGTTTTGAGCGCGTGAGATCGCGCTCAGGGCGAATTTCCTTACGGGGCGCGCATGATTGCCGAGTCAACGATATGCGTCAAGGTATACTGTTGACCCTTCAAGGTGGTCGCGATTGGAAGCTTAGAAGCAAATGAAATAAAGCATTTTCATTCCTTATACGGATACCATTTAAAAAAACTTCAGGAAGATGGAGTTGCACCACCTAGTATAGCTTCTAAAAAAGTTAAATGTTGGCGAAGATGGGTCAGCCGGTTTGCCGGAAACCTGTAGCTTCTTGTCCGAGAGAGCCATCACGCGAAATGAGCGTCATTATCGTAAACACTGACCTTTGAGGGTCAAACTGCGGAACACCGCACCACTCGTCTCTCTGGCCGCCAGAAATTGGCGCGCGCCGCATCCTTCTGATCGTATACGGGCCTCTTCAATCAATCACGACTGTGCGACTAGGCGCGTCTGGTCTCCCGTTCACTTATTTGGCACCCCTCGAACTTTTTCGCTACATTTTTATCTTCGTAAATCCTTAGTCCCCCTTGAGTGGCAAACAGCAGCGATCGACACCAACCAACCTCAGGCACGTGCAGCACGCGTGCGAAGATATATTTGTCAGCGAGCGAGTGATTGCAAGCCTGCCAAAGATACCTTCGCGTGCACGTGCTTGAGGTCGGTCGCTGTCGGTTGTTTCTGTTTGTCGCTCGAGTGGGACTAGGACATAAGTCGTACACTTCGTTTCACATTAACAGCAACTAACCGCAAGCGCTACAAGTGCGAGCTCCTTGGTTTGATCACGGGTTTGATTAAGCATCGCCTGCATGAACGTCCGCGCAGCGGAAGCACCAGTCAAAGCTACCCGTTCGAGCTTGTCGTCTTTGAGGTTAGTCCATGTGATACGAAGTATATGGCCTGCAATTAATCGTTTTGCTCAAACAGGTTTCAACACTTGTCCTCTTTTGCATCACGAAACCTATGAACCTTCCAATCTCAAAGCGCTCATTTGTAAAAGAAAAAAAGAAAAAGAAGCTAGTGATTTTTAGTTTTAATATAATGTTATCCTCTTCTTGGGAATGCGCCAGCAAATCAAGAACAAGAACAAAAACAACAACAACAACCTCGATCGCCCTAACACAGACCGTAAACATAAAGACGCCATGATATGTTTGCAGCTCTGATGCAAGCTTTAGATAAGTTGTCCAACTTCAAACATCGACATTTGTCGTGAAAACCTGCCGCAGTCTTGACATTTCATTTGATGTACTCAGGGCCGGATTAGGAATTCCGGGTCCTTGGGCTAAGACAGTTCATGAGGCCGCTAATGATGATGATGATACTGATTATGATGACGATGGTGGTGATGGTAACGACAATGACGGTAATATGTATATTTCACCACTGTATGAAATATAAATATTGTTCATTTTATGATATATCTT
Organism: Ixodes ricinus; assembly: GCA_037355805.1. Lineage (NCBI taxonomy): Eukaryota > Metazoa > Arthropoda > Arachnida > Ixodida > Ixodidae > Ixodes > Ixodes ricinus. The sequence goes on along the minus strand of JAZHYW010031916.1, from coordinate 37,572 downwards.
GGAAGGTTTTGGTATCGGTAGATCCGATGATTAGAAAATTCAGGTTTCACTGGGTAAAAATGAAACAGATGCGACTGTGGATTAGAGGCTGTTTCGGAAATAGTCAATCGCTCACTAAGAGGTACAAAACGCAAAGCAATGAACGATTGGGGAAAACGTAAAGAAGTGTTGCGCAGGTTGAGCAGTTCCATAGGTCTTCGTAAAAAGATAGAAATGATGACTCCACGTTCCTATGAACTTGTTTGGTCAGGTCTACAACCTATATTTATACAGTACGTGTCTCTGCCGGGTTGCATAAATTCATCATGATGTTGAGTTAGAAAGATGACACAGATGACCGCTTTGATGTCGAATGGCATGATTACTTCAGCGCAAATTGCATAAGACAGTAACCGAACGGACACCCGCAAAATTCCCATTACTAGAGAAACAAAATTTTCCTGCCCCTAAAGACACGCCTCGCGAGTCGCATCTCAAAAACTGTCCCGAGAATTTAGTGTTTTTATTCTAGTAACTGTTCCGATTGATTGGAGCTTTTAATTAATTACTGACATGAACAGTAAAGCAACACAGACAACAAAGTAATCTTGGTGGTTGAAGTATTTAGGGCTCAAGCCGCTTCGTCCACCTTCTTCTAATAACTTAACTCGGTCGTGTCCCAAACTAACACACTTTTCCCTTCAAATAACAAAAGAAATACATGAGACTAAATGCGATTGAAATATAGCAACCACTGCCACTTGGGCACATTCACAGGCATTTCTCATGAAGATCAAGGAGATATGTCCAAACTCCTCTGTATAGATGCTGTATATTTTAAGGAGAAAATGTTTCAATTGGCTTGGGAAGTGGTCTTGTTTCTTCCAAATGCAGTAATTTAAAACTTTGCAGCCATTTGTACGTATTACTTTCAACTGAAAATAATAGGCCATACATCAGAGGCTCTTAAAAAAATTGCAGCGATAATATCACTTGATGGCAGGAAAAGTGTTGTATCGCACTGGCATATGAGACACAGGCTCCAGAGCAGCTGCTTGCAGTCACTGCCTATCGAAAACTTTTGGGTTGTTATTGTTCTTGGGGACATCTCGAGAGATGGCTCCTTGAAACTCCTGTTAGTGGTTAGAAAGGATGACTTGGGGAAGTTCACCGATTTTCTTTTTGGTTGTTTTAATTTTGTCGATTGTCCAACTGTCCGATTGCCGACTGTCCAACTTTACCCCACGCGAGTCTTTCTTTCGGAATTAATTTGGGATTCACTTTTTGCCGGGAAACTGCAGCATATACCATGACCGCGAAAGATCGGAAGTTGGTAACAACTTGCGAAAGTACACGAGCGGTTATCTAAGGTGTGCAGTAGCTACCCGACATTTCTTCCGGCTTCCGTGCTGGTGTCCTTCATTGGTTGTTTTTGTTCGTTTAATTTTATTTCACAACGACAGCAGGATAAGGTATTTTTGTTTATCAATCATCTTACCCTTCACGTTATTTTTTTTTTCGGAAGGGACTATCGACTGAACATTGCCTCACCAAAACAAAAATAAATAATACTAAAATAATTTGAAGAAAACTGTATTACTCTTGGAGTTTCCCTAGACTTTACCCAAGCCTTCTATTATCTTTACCATACTACTCTACTTAATAATTTAAAAAAAATAACGAGCCATTCAACTTTATGAAGGTAGTTGACCAGCGAAGCTGTTTAACACACTACACAGACGTGACACAGAATTTTGAACGAAGATACGAACACATTTATTGTCTTGATCGGTGGTCATCGTGACGAAAGGTACGGACACACATGTCGAGGACTACCGCCGCCCCGAGGAGCCGGAGGAAACTAGACACGCGCGACGGGACCGCCACCCGGCGGAAGGAAATGATACTAAGCACGCAAGCGCTTGGAGCGTAGACAAAGAGTGGGCGGTGCGAGCCGTCTCTGAGTTTTTGTTGACACACACGAAAAATCCACGGAACTCTAGCCATAAACAGCTTCGCTGTAAAAAGCGATAACATTTTACATTGTTTTGTACTGCGCAAACGCTTCTTTATCAAACTGCTCAGGAACTGCAGTGGAAGTTCTATAGGAATTTTTTTTTACGCCCTTTCTTTTGTATTGATTGAGAGCTTAAGCAACGCAGTGTGTGGCGTGCTTTCTGAGCATCTCATTATCACTCCCTCACCAATCAGATTGCGGCATCTGCCGATAAGAGTGTCCAAGAGCCAATCACGAGGCGAAAAACGCAAACATAATAAGCCACTTTTTTTTTCTTAAGCTGTCAGCGATCATTTTAAAACACCATTCACACACTTTTCTGATTTAACTGTTTACTTATTGCGGACGGGCCTTCCGCGACAAACCAACGACTTTCGATGTGGCAATATTACTGGAATTCAAATGTACATCTCGTACTATATGTATTCGCCTCGAGATCGAACCGTGTCGCCACCGTACGGCCGAAATTGTAAACATGCAAAAGCGGGGATGCCGCCCTGCGTCGTCAGTAAACCGTGGTCGTCAGCTAGGCGAAGCATGGATCTCGACGACGCAAGCCCCTTTCCGGCTGAGCTTGACCCTCCTTATTAAATGTTTATGTTTTTGTTGTCGTTTCTTTTTACTAAAGCTTGTGTTGTATCGTTTCACATGCGTAGAAATTCAGCAAAACGCTTATTATTAAGTCGGAAGCTTCCATAATCTTAGTGCGTAGGTTTGTATACGACCGCTGGTCCCACGTATTTTTGATAGCTTTCATAAAACATTGAATGTTGATAGGAGCTCTGGTTTAATTAATAAATTAACCCGAAAGATCGCAACCCTTTAATAGACTAATCAGTCGATAAATTTGTTAGTGGATTTTTCGGATGAAAGACGTTAAAAATACACACTTTTATAAATATGTTTACTATGCCGTTAATGGCACATTGCATTACCATTTTAAACTTCACGTTTTGACGCCTACTGAATTATGAACACGGGATGCCTTTTAAAATTAAGTAATTTTTAAGTTACCATATAAACAGTATAATTACCCTCGGTGACAACCACAAGCGCGCTGAAGTGGTTTACCATGCAAGCCTGTGTCACAAAAGAAATAAAGACGTCAAAAATATGAAAGCAGGCATTTTTTACGTTGTGCTGACTTTCTCCTGCACAATTGATTCCGATTAAATGGCAAAAACAAATTGCAAATAAAGCATGACTTGATTAATCTGAAGGTTAATCGATGAACTGCCCAGTCCCGATATGTGTTAGGTGAGGGCGGAGGGTGATCGGAAAGTCTTCTTAAGGTCGCGTCCTCATCAGTAAAAGAGTGTCGCTGCGGCCGATGCTGTCTGTGTCGTGGTGCGGGTCATTTGTTGGAGTTGCAGAGTCTACTGTGTTTGAATAGAAGATTATTTAGCAGAAATTTATAATATTAGCCTCTTGACATCTCAGGCCCTCACCAAGAAAATTGAAGCGGGTAAACCTACACTACCGAGAAGAGCGTTTAATAACACGAACGTTGCTGAGTTGCTCGGTTAAGCTCGTTTATTACACTCGCGGCAGATATATTAGAACAGTTTGTTTCACTTGTACTGCCAAAGTGCAGTTTGCGGATCGTAACTAAAATAGGCACTCTCTCCTCTTCACAACGTAGTAGTATTGTTGAGACTCCGAAAAACTTACACCATGGCACAGTAAAAGGAAACATTCGCTGCAGAGGACCTCAATAGCACGGTAATTTCCAATACAGCACTAACTTCTCTTCATTTTAAATATTTATATTACTGCAAAACCTAAAAGTAAAAAAAAAATGCATAGAACCTGCGATTTTACAGCCCACAGTACCAGTATGATGTTATCCGGGTTGGAATTAATTGTTTTGTTGAATTCCCACGCTAATGAACCAATACATCTGTTTTAAAAGAAGCAAATAGTTAAGTTCAATAGTGTACTTCACCCAGAGACAGGCACCCGTCGTGGTGATCCATGCTTCCCAACGTCTGCCTAGAGCAGACGACGCATCTACAGGAGCGATTATTTAAATTTAGGCCGGACGCTGGTAACACGATTCCACCTTCACTGAAGTACCGAACAGTACCGCACCATTTTCCGCTAGAATTAATTTCCCACCGATACTATGCGACAAAATAAACGCAAGAATCTACGCCGTCTCGCGCGCGAACGTGGAGAGCCTATGGGGCGGCCGTGCTTCTATCCCCGCTTTGATGATGATGATGGCGCGACAGTAGCGCCACCTCTAGGTCGATCTCGAGGCCAATATAAACGCGATTCATGTATATAATGTATGTTGCATATATTAACGTATCTTGTGTATAACGTATATGTTGTATGTATATAACGTATGCTGTAAATAACTATGTTGTATATAATAATGTGTCTATATAACGTATTGTATATTAACGTAGGTACCGCTGTTGATGCTTTGCATTCTTGAGTATTGTTATAATCGACATATAAGCGAATTTACAAGTCGAAACTTTTAAGTATTTGCACTGTAATATTTACTTTGTATGGTTATTATTGAACGCTAAACCTTTCGCAGGCGTATCTGTATTTGTGTGCGTAAACATTGTCTCTTTTTTTTTCTTTTTGGTTTCAAGGTGACTTTTTTTTAATGTACAGTTTTTTTCCACACTCCTGCTTGGGCCAACTACTGACCTTTAGTATGTTCTAAATAAACAAATAAATTAAAATACGTGTATAAACTTAATAACACCCTCGGTAACTGTATTTCCCGTTCAGAAGCTAATGAATCAATCACATTTGTTTGTCACATTACCCATGCGGTGTATGCATAATCAAAGTAGGCATATAACAGATGAGTGGCGCCTGCTTCGCTGCTTACAAACCGATATACAGACGAAAAGGTGCGTAGGGTTCGCTCAGAAATGCAATCACATTTAATACAATAATAATATTAATAAGAAAAATGCTAAGAATAAAAATTATTCGATAAAAGCTGGTACTGCCACACTGTACGTACCATCCAAATACCTTTGTAAGGATAGCCGGACCTCGCGACCTAGAAGGGTTACACTGGAGTCTATAGTGTAACCCAAGCGTAGTCACGTGGTCGTTCAGACATCGAGAAGTCTGCTGCCGAGCTGGATTGCGTTATAATGACACATAACACACGGCCGCTGAACGCATTGGCCAAGGCAATCTTTCAATTTTTTTCCCCAGGCTCCCTTACGGTTTCTTTTTAGGCGTTTTTCTTGTGGCCTCTCCTCTCGATATCACTATACTACTTTAAAGAACCCAAAAAGGCTCAAAATATGAGCAGTAGATCACTACTATCTTGTGTGCGGAAACGGAATACTTGCATTCCGTTCGCGGCTTATTCGATTCTTGTAGAAGGAGTGAATTTATGCTAATGAATGTAAATAGGGTGTGCATAATACCCAAATATTTTCCAAAATGTACCCCTCTCACTAACACTGTATAGACGAGCGCAACACTAAACACGCGCACTATAGATCGCCCTGTAGGTATACATTGATCACTCTTCTTGCGACACATGTAACCCCGCGCGTCCCTATTTCAGCGTATTGAAATTCTAGTCGACAGCGAAGAAAAGAAAGACATTCAAAAGATGTATGTTCCTGTTCGCCTTCGCCTTTCATTCTCGCCTCCCTGTACCAAAGCTTCCCGATGGTCAACAGGCCCTTGGAGGCATGCTATCCACGCCCGTTTTGAGTCTGTACTCATATTTCATTTTACTTTGTACATAATGCCAGACGTGAGGTCAAACAAAACAAAAAAAGAAGTAGAAAAAGGTGGTATTGTTTAGTTTTAAGAGTAAAAGCAACCTCAATAATAAAACTAAAATAAAAAAGCCCACACATTTTTTTTTTTTATTTACAGCATCCGTCAATAGAACGTTTCATCGGTTAAAAAAAGTTTCCGAAAGAGTTCGTGTTAGTGCGATGAGTCATAATTAATTTTTTGTGATTTGTTCTAGTTGTATATCATCACACTTTGTATACCTAACGTATTTCCGAAGATCAATAAACTGATAAACACGTAGCAACTTATAAAAAAAATTATCCTAGTCAACGTAATCCTCACTCTAAAAAAAGAGGGTATAGACGTTACACCCCTTGTCACATATATGACACCCCAAAACTTCAGTTCGACCTATAGCGCGCTGTCGTCGAACTGACTGCCCCAACTTTTGCGAGAGGGTTGATGACGGTGCGATATAACACATTAAACAGCTAAAGTACGTATCAAAGTCTACAGGAAAAAAACACATAGGTGTTGCAGTTGAGCCAAGAAAACCCCGATAACTTTTTTTTGCAGTCAGTCACACTTACATTAACTATTTTAATGAGTTGTACAACTCGGCTATCAAGCCGCTCATGAAATTTGGTAGCGTCGATACAACGTCAGTGCGCTGTGCATCCAACTGATGTTTTGGGGTGTCGTATATGTGACAAGGGGTGTAACGTCTACACCCCCTTTTTCTTTAGAGTGCTGGTACTTATGGGCATAAGGTTTGCATCTGAAATCTGTAGCGAGAAAGAGCCCGTGCTGGCCGGTCGTGAATCGTTAACTCGCTCGTGAAAATAGCGGAAGCCGTGTAACTCTTCCTGCACTCAGACCGGAAGAAACGTGTCACGTTTCCGTCCAGGAAACAGAACGCAAACGAGTCTGCGACAACGGATTACGCTTCTGACGCAGATACATCCGCTTGTTATTTCTATTGCGAAATCCAGAGCACTGCAGGCTTGACAGCTTGCCTTCCAAACGCCCGGTGAGACGCCGCTTTCGCGTCAGATACGCGTGCGCAGCAAGCTAGGTGGCGCTACAGGATTCGATGACGTTAGAGGAGCAAAGGTTTGCGCCTTCAGTTCATCTCCAGAACCATTAAAAAAATAAATCGCTATTTTTTTTTCGGATTGTCACGAATTTTTGTTTTTGTGTGGTGAGTTAAGATAAGTATTTTGAACTTCGGACAAGTTATTTGTTATTTTACAGACGCCTACTTGCTCTTGTATCCTACGCCATCAAGAAAGTAAACTTACGGTCCTTAGAGAAACTGAACACGTTAACGCTTTACACCGCGTGCACCCGTGACGCGAACCGACCGTAGAGGGACGCACACCGCGATCTAATCAGCCCTGCCGGGATGTTTTGAAGCCATCGGTGACTGTTCAGTGTTTCACCGACTCCTGTTCTGACGTCAGGCCAAAGCGTAGATAACTGTCTGTAATACGGGCCATGCGGACGCTTCACTTTTTCGAAAAATGGGTTCGCGCGCACGCGCAGTGGCAGGGCAAACGTGCTCGATTATGAACAGAGGAGATATACTACGTAGGCGTGTCGCCCTCCGCAAATATCGCCTTCAAATGCCGTATCAAACGACCAAACGACCCTACTTCACGCTTCGATCGTAGTATTGCTAAACAGCGATCGACTGTTCCAAAGTCTCTTGTTTACAAGGATTCGGGGTGGTTCCTCAACACGCGCCGCTTCCGAATAACGCTCGCCTGAGTCTGTATATGCCGCTCTCAATGGCAGACGTACGGAGCAGAGTTCCAGACGTGCCATCTCGAGCGAGCAGCGGAATAAATCATTCCTCGGACTAACAAAAAAGCGAAGGTTTGTCGGCAGAAGGGCCTTTCAAAACCAGGGTCGTTACGAGAGAAAGGCGCTTACGTCATCCAGGCGTTTCCACGTTCAGCCGCGCGTACACGGAGAAGGCCGTCGACGTCCAGCGCTTCGGTCCCCGTTGCCTCGACCCTTCCGCAACCTGTCAGAGCTCGCTTCTCGTCACCGCTAAACTCGGGCGCGTAGTACAGACAGACTGCAGCACACTTTGCACATGCACGCGCATGTGCATGTGTGTATGCACGCTAACGGTGTCACCGTGACGAGTGCGGGTAAGTGTTACGCACTTACTTGAAGCAGACAAAAAGCTGTGCTTCGAGCCTTTTACCGCGTGGGAGGCGTTTATTCAGTGCGCTAGCGCGTGCGCAGGAAGCAGCTTCCGAAGCTGCGTCCAGCACACGAGTCCTTAGTTTTAGCTGCCTATGTTTTGTTTTTTGTGTTGTTATGGTGGGCCAGAAGGGAGGTGTGAAAACCGCTCGGGCGAGCGCGGTCCCGCGCTTCGAGCCTGAATAACGGATTATACCTAATAATCTATGCTGGGAGCGCCATTTTGCATTCCATGGGGATAGAAGAGAAGTAACAAAGAAAGGCGGATTGAGTATATATAACACTCTCTGGAGGAATTGTTTGGTTATAAATAGAACAGCGACCTTAATAATATTTTTCATATTCCTTGCCCGATTCGTTTCATCTAAAACCCTATGTACCCCCTAAAACAAAACAAAAAACAAAAAAAAAAAGCGGGTTGTTGTGGCGCTGTTGCCAGCCTCCTACCTATGGTACCATGATAGACCCTTTCCAGCAGCTGTGCATGGGCGCTGTCATAGCTGACCTTCACTTTTTGTTTTCTTTCGTTTTGTTCGTTTCACTTTATTACTGTAGTTGCGCGGCAGTATTGGACTAGCTTTTAGACGCCACAGTGTTCTTGTCCCAAACGCAGCCTATGCCTGACTTCGTTACTAACCATTTCAGTGGTGGGTGTATGTTTACACAGCCTGAACTTAGTCTACCTCAACGGGCGACTTGTCTCCCAGCTGTAGATGAGAAATTTAGCCAGTGCAGTACAACTGCTAGCCTGGGGTCTTTAACGTGCACCACGCAGTAGTGATACACGACCGCACGCCGGTACTATGCTCATCCAGATTGAAACGGGCAGGAGTGGGGATTGAACCCAGGATCACTGGGTTCTGCAGCGCGAGCTTTCGCTCCACGTGCTCCGAGCTGCAACCATTTCAGTAGCGGGGGGCATCTCGGTGAAGCAAAAGAGGGTCGATAATGGCGGCTCAAAGCGAGTGCGCAGGAAAACGGTCTAGACGCCGAGGCACAACGCGTGGGACCTCTCTCAGCCTCTGAAAGAAGTGAGCGATTTCCACACCTTCCCTTCTAGCCTACCATTTTATTGTTAGTGGGAATGCTTTATCTTCTTTCCCTTGATCTGTTGGCGATTAAGAAACGTTATGGCTAGGCTTCCATTGCACTTTCTACGCACCATCGAAGTAGACGCTCTCTCTAAAATAATCTTGGTCGTGACGTCAAGGTTAGGAACCATAGGAGGGCGCCGCAGAAACATCTCGTCGCCAATAGGCATGCGGGAATAGTCTCATGATCCGTGGAAAGCTATGGACCAGAAAAAAACACGTGAAGTCATTGAATTCAACTGTGTGTGTTAAACGCACGAGCGCCCTTGGTCTGTATCACAACAGAAAGTTTCCCCAGGTACAAAGAAACGGTGAGGCTTCTGTAACAGTTCATTTCGTCCGCCTACTTGAATCAGCTGTCTTTTTCCCCTGCTGTGCTCGGTGAATTTAAAGAACCGCACGAATCCATCAGCAGCCTTTTACGGATGAACTTTATGAGACAAGCACATCTCGGAACGTAGACGGTATCAAATTTCGCAGCTAAAAGGGGGAAGGAGAAGACCCCATGTAATTAAAACCAGCGACAAAAAAACAGCGTCATATATCACGAGCATATATGTTCACGCCGCAACACCGCGCATTCACTCGCGCGATCGACCTCGTTTAATTACGGAAGGACCGGTGAGGAGTCGGCGGAGAAGTTTCTTTACGGCACCGTAAATCCTTCACCCGACTCCAATTCACAAACACGTATGCCGCCCGCGCCCGGTGTCTGCAGCATCCATCATGCATATGTAGAGCAGCGCATGGCTGCAGTTTCGTCGTTTGATGTCCCCGCACAACGCGAACAGCAAACTTACTCTCTCAGCAGACGTGACCAAGAAGGCCATTGTTGGCAGTCCGTTGGCAAGCTTTAGCGGTCGCACATCTTCACAAAGGCTTTTGTTTGTCATCAGTTGGTGACAAAGAAAGATTAATTAAACACAAACGTAGCCGAGGCTAATTGGAATGCTCAGAAAGAAGAGTCTAAGGAAAGCTCCCCCTCCTCCCCCTCCTCCCCCTCGTATAGGCTATGTCTCTTAGCGAAACCTCATTTGTGGACTCCAAGATCTTTCGTTTTAGTTAATTCATTTCATTTATTTATCCTCAAGGCACGTGTAGCATTACAGAGGGAGGGTAGGAAAACACTGATTAACAAGTCGATATACCTGGGACGAAAATACTGAAAGAAACATTTAGGTGAACAGGTTAGCTAACGTTTTCCTGAAAAGATCACAGTAGGTAATCGAAACAACAAAAGTACTTCCAGACACAGCAAACTTTGCTTCTGTGCGAAGGCTCCTACATTGTGTAAAACACAACAACTACCGACAGACATTCGAAAAAAGCCTTTTCATATGCTGTTGGGCGTCACCAAGCAGTGACAGAAAAGAACATAATTGTAAACACGCGACGGCTGAATATTGCTCTGGTTGTCAAAGGGCAGTTTCTGTAGTAACGTCGTTAAACAGAGGTGGTTTTCTTTCCTTTTTCTTTTCTTTCAGCAAAGGGGGATAAGTTATTACGAGTGAGGGAACCACCTGGAGAGCGTCAAGGCACGTTAACTATACGAGCGTTTGGCGATGACGTGCGAGCTCCGTTTCGTAAAACTCGCACTGTGTATGCACTCGCGTGCGACGGTGTCCCACTTGCGCCGGCGCAACGAGAGCTATGGCTTGCCTAATTTATTGAATTTTAACAATAAATAACGGCCCACGCACGCGCAGTACTTCAGCCGTCTTCTCCCACCGGGCTTTCCTTGCGCGTGAACCTAGACTCAACATTCGAATTGCTTCTCTCGGACGCAAATACGGAAGACGGGAAACCTAAGGTGCCTCAACGTCCTTCTGTTTAGGGTAATGCCATTCTTTGTATACTTCGTTTCAGCTTAAATACAGACGCAGCCGATGCTACAAGCGCAAGCTCTGGGCTTTCAGCGTCCCTGCCAAGCACGCGCGCTCGCGCAGTGCAAGCACTGTTTAGGGCCACATGCTCGCGCTTGTAGCATGCCGACAGCACGCGCTCACAAGGAAAATACAAAAAAAATCGTCGAGAACAAAATGTCGTCGTCGTCAGTGCCATGAGCGCGTGCAAGAACACAATCTTTCACGCGCTTCATAAAAAAAGAAAAGAAGAAAAAGAAAAAGCGTTGGGTACAAAATGGCCAGATGTCATCACCACAAGCAAAGCGCAGATGAAGGCACCCTAGGGAAACCAGGATCGGTTGGAATATTATAAAGCAAGGTACGCCAGCCAACAGCTAGACCGTAACGGCGTGCTTGTCGACGTTAGTCGGCAAACGTGCCGATACGATACCGATACGACTACTGCATGCCGACTAGAGCGTTTTAGAAGATTGTTTGGATACCTCCGATAACGGTACCAGATAACGATGCTATGCACGCGGAAAGGCGTCGGCGGAGTGTCGGGTATCGTTATCGGAGTCATCGGAACGATCTACTAAAACTCCCTATATTAGGGGTTATAGAGGATCGTTCCGATCACATCGATAACGGTACCTGGTAGTCCGCGGACGCCTTTGCTCGTGAATCGCATACAGTTATCGGGTATGATTCACGGAGGTACCGGAACAATCTACCAGAAATACTAGAGAGTTTCAGGGAACCGTTTTTGCGCGTCCGATACGGTACGATGGGCCCCTCCGGTACGAACTGCGCATGCGCTGCCGCAGAAGACCCGCACATGCGCAGTTCGTACCGGACGGCCACTCGTACCGTATCGGATGTGCGAAAACGGTTCCCAAATCTCTTTACTGTTCCTATACTCCGATACTGCCCCGCAGTGTGCCTAGATGACAGAGTGTTTCCAACTGCTGGACCGTGGTCATGTGACTTAGGGACCATGTTTGCAGTAAAAGCTGGGAGGAGGAGTCAAAAGCGTTGAACGTCTGCAAGCGTCTTAGCCTCTCCACCCGCTTTCCTCCTCGCCTCGCGACAACGCAACGTATGAGCACTTACGACAAATATGCGCAAGGTGGGTTCCCCATTAAATTGCAAACACTCTCCATGGTTTGAGTTGCACCCTCTCCTAAATCTAGGCTTTCTACTGCCCCGACGATACACCGAGACGCACTTTAGCATCATGGGGAGTTACCAGTCCGTCGTGCACGGGACTCAGACAACCTAAAGGAATTCCCCGGATTTCTGAAATTTTACTGAACTCCAAGCTGTAGCACGTTGAAGCTCATTCAAACTCCTATTTAAAAATGTGGCGGTCCATCGGTTTAACTTCGGTGCCGACGGAGACCACTACGTTACCCTTTGGCCCGAGGCCGATAGCATCGAACGGAACTAATCCTCTGAAAATTTCAATTGTAAAATCGGTACCGTTCTCGGTAGCTGAAGCCATTCAGCTCCATGTATTCATGGGCTTCGTTGGCAGCCATGTTTCCATTGAAATTTCCAGAAAATCACTTGTAACTTCCGAATAAGACAATGGCTGGTTCTGAAGCTTTGGCATCATGGACCGCTACCGCTACATTTGGGCAGAGACTGAGCTTTCGACGATGGAGTTTATTTCTGCGGTGAAAAAAGCACTGCACATTATATTGGAAACGCCCTGTAGACTTGGCATCTCCACTGCTCTCTGCCAGATCGTTCCACACTAATCACTATATCAACGGCCACAAGGCAGCAACGCCACTCTCTAGATCCACTACCGCTACTGCTAACGGAATCGCTCCGTCTCCTGCAGCCTGCAGATCTGCAGGCGGCGGGTCTATGTAGCTGTCCATATGTCCAACGTCGGCGCCGACGAAAACAACGACGTTGCTTGAATGGGCACGAGCCCGTCAATACCAAACGAACTACACAAAAAAAACCACCGGACTTCAGCATAAACCCTTCAAAAAATTACGCCCTCTTATGGTCGATCTGAAAATACTGCAAAGTGGCGTGCGCAAAAAAAAACACTCCATAAAAATGGCAAGTAGATTTGCCAGCTTGTTGGTGCTTTTTGCGCACGCCACTTTGTAGTATTTTCAGATCGACCATAAGAGGGCGTAATTTTCAAAGGGTCTATAGACGCTTTACACACGCGCCAAATTACAGCCGCCATTGGTGACCTTCAGTTGTCTTTCCCAGATGCCGAGCAACTAAAGCGGGAGTTGACGAGCCTCCACAAAGGTCAGTGCTGTGGAAAAAGACACAGCGGAAGCTGAAAGGGCAATAACCTGCCCTGCTGTGGTAATGATCAAGTGAAGTAAATGTAATAGGAGGTAACAAAACCCATCCTTTGGGAATGATTATCTACGTTAATGCGAATAGCATCAAACGGTGCGGAGTTATGCGCGTTCGTCAGGTGGCCGGCACACTCTATGATACGCCAGCCCACTCTTGAGGCGATTCTAAATTTGTTGACACTTTCACAGCCCTGCGCACGATCTCCGCAGCCCAGCACGTGCGTTTGTGTCACTTAGGAAGGCGAGCAAAGCACGCGCCATACGCACAAACACTCAAAATGGTACCGACCAGACTTTCTGGCGTCTCAGCTAGCCTCAACCAACGGTACTCTAAACGGTTGTTTATATCTTTACCTATAGGACGCGCTTTACAGCGCTGTCACAGCTACCGGTGCGCGCGCGTTCCATGCACGAGGGCTCATTCCGCTCTCGTGAGGCTGAGCACGGCCGCTACATCACCCTCTCCCGAGCGCGGGAGAGGGTGAGCTAGAGGGAGGGTGACGCGGGAGAGCGGTGAGCCAGCCTCGTGCATGGAACGCGCGCGCACCGGTAGCTGTGACAGCGCTGTAAAGCGCGTCCTATGGTAAAGATACAAACAAGCGTTTAGAGTGCGTCGAATGACTGCCTTCATAGCTCTGTGGTTAGCGCGTCTGCTCAGCTGATCAAAGGGTCAACGGTTCGAATCCCAGCCGGCGCCGGTCTTTTTTATTTATTTATCGACCCGCGGCGTAAGAGGTTAGATAGCCAGATAGATTTAGATAGATAGATAGATACATAGACGAAAAGTGCGCGAAGTATCCAAATGAATGCTATTCGCATTAATATTCGTGATTAAAAACTGAAGGTCGCTTATGGCGGCACCAATGCACAGCTGCTGCAAAGCGTCTATAGACCACGACCTACTGTAATCCTAGACGCGCCCACAGAATGGCTCCCTATGGAAGATGCTGTCGCCGATGAAGTGCGTCGCTTTACCAATGGGGGAGTCTGTAAGGGCTTTTCTGTGACTCAAACGCGGTTCACAGCCTTTCTATAGCTCACTGTCTGCACGGCGCGCGGCTGGTGGTATCTGTATCTTGGGAACACCTCCACCGTAGCGTAACGGCAGCGGGCTGGAGTAGCAGTATCACGTAGCAGGGTGCATTGCTCTCATGTTTGCTTGGATCCATAGAACGCGTTTGCTCAGGCACGGAAGCGCAAGGGCGTTTCTTAGCCCCAACTGCTCTTGTGCCATCGTCGAAATAGGGCGCGTTCTCGGATCACACGTAAATGGCCACTGTGCTGGCAGCCGGCGTCTCTAGTGACGAATCTGTCACGCGACCACCAATTGACTATACTCGATCCCGCGGGGCCCGCGAGGAGAGCAGGTCAGGACCAGATAAGGCCGCCTAAAGCCCTCTATCTTGGGAAAAGTGGCGCCATTCATTGATGTGGAAATACTCCGAGACACGTGCCGCGCGCCACTTCTGGGAAGAACATGGCGTCTGAAATCTAGCTCAGTGCTGCTACCGTGTACTAGAATACGGTGTAGTGTTGGGACCGGAGCGGCTCGCGTGAGGCGTAGATCGCGGTAGGTGTCAACACCGGTGCATAAGCACGTAGGGTCAGTATAATGTGGTTGTGGGCGTGCACCGGGTTCACGAGCACACCGCGTGCCCCGCGTTCACGCGCACGTGCGGCGGCACGTGCGGACTGCAGCGACTTTTTGCTGCCCTGTCGACTGCAGCGCCGCGATGGTTGTCTACACAAGCAGCCTCACAAGCTCCCATTGCCGAACAGCGCCGGTCCAAACACTGCCCCGTATTCTATACTCTGTTTCATACTTAGCGTGCATCGCTTTGAAGCTACTGGCGCGAGCGCGTGGCTTCATCTGTGGTTTTATTTGCGCGAGAACGCTTGCAAATGATCAACAAGATCAAGCCCATGCTCGCGCCAGTAGCTTTGACAGCGTTGCACACTAAGTATGAAACAGAGTATAGTCAGTGTTGGACAAAATACTCGATAAAAGTATTTAAGTTGAGTTACTAAATACCTGCTTCATAAAGTATTTAAAATACTACTCAAGTTACTTTTACTGTAGAGTATCTTGAGTAGAGTATAAATACTTAGAAATGTAATTCAGTTACTTTTGAAGATACTTCCGCATTGCGTAATTGGTATCGACGTCAGTGACAAACACAATTATACAGTTGCGCAAATCTGGTTTACCAGAATGGTTTATTCGCACGCAACAACACAAAACGGAAAACAAACAAACAAAAATATATTGTAGGGCTATTTTATGCAGTCCAACCATAAGGAGAAGAATATCACTGATACATGTTACAAAACATTTTTGGGACAAAAAGAAAAGAGATCGCTTTAGCTATTCGCAACTTTAACGAACTATAAGAGGCGCGCTGGTGCCTATCAAAATGGCTGTCATCTGGATGATCGTCGTAGAACAGCAGTAAGAGGCAGGGTCTGCGACGCGTAATTAATTCTAGTTTTGCTTTATACGAGCAGCCCTACTTTATTTTTTCCGCCAGGAAGATGTAGGCAAGCACCTTTCTTGAGAAGCCGATCATCCAGGAGCAAGGAGCGCAACGCTGAAAGTTGCGAAAATTGACGTCGCTGAATATCGTGTCCTGCGACGGAACCTTAGACGCATATTCACTATATGGGGAGTTCACTATAAACGAACTTGGAATATGGAAGTGAGTGAATGAATAACAAAGAAAGCCCACATAATAGCCACGGCACTCGTCGCACCTTCTTATTCAAGCAGGTTACGTTCAGAAAGGCACTCAACGTGTGGGAGACGCTTTGTTGGCATTTTGAGAGGTCATCCTGCTCGTAGTTAAATTCCTGTCCTGTTCTCTGCTTATCAAAATTCGCTTACAGACAGTGTTTGCGAGAGCAATAAGTGTCGGACTGACGACAAAAAGATAAGAAACAAAAGAAACCTCGACGTTTTGCCGTAGTGGTGTCAAATATACAACAAGCAAGAAAAAAAGTGACTTCTTTTTGTGTCCACTTCTTATTTTCTTCTATTTGTTATTTTTTTTACATCGAAGTCTGCATTGTTGTCGTGGGTGGTTTCCCATTCTGCGTTGCGCCTCTGTGCGGCAATCTTTAATTCCGTAAAACCACCTCTTTTGTTTGAAAAATTTTTGGGGAAACTACGAAAAAAAAGGTACCTTTGAGAAGGCGAGGGAAAACCTTCATTGTACGAACTTTGGTGTGAAATGTGAGTCACAATCTGCACAAAAACGAGGTTTTCACGAGCTCAATCTAAGTCATCGGAGCTTATCGAAGCTAGCAACACTATTTGGTTTCTCGAAAGAATGTTCAAGTTTGCTCGTGCCACGCCCACGCCACTTCATACCGAAAAACTCGGAAAATGGTGGAATGTCAAAAATGTATTTGAGATAATAGGTACAAGATACTCAGAAATGTAATTAAAATACAGTATCCAATACTCTCGATCAAAAGTATTTGCAAGATACCAAGATACTTCAATAAGTATTTTAAATACAGTATCTTGAGTAGAGTAGTTGACATAGGCACAAGTCTGATTCTAGTACACTGTAGTGCTGCGCTGTGCCGCCATGATCTTCCTAAGGGTTGCACGTTGCACATGCCTCGTGCATCAACGCACCTTGCGCTACTTTTGAAACATGAAGGAGGCTTCAAGGACGCTTCGCCTTGCGCGCCTTAGATTGCTATGCGGATAACCTAGGAAACAAAAAAGCTTTTATGCAGCGCCGCGAAGTCATAGCGTAACGAAACGCTGCGGCCGCGGCCATGCAGTACAATGCGCGCTGGCACATTCTTCTGTGCGGAGGTCAGGATTACAGTAGGTCGTGCAGACCTTTTTCGCAAGAGGCGCCGCCATCTTGAAATCTTGTCAATTCCAGTATGGGCGAAAACATTGTTTTGCCGTCGCCACACAAAAAAAAAGAATACATTTAGGATGTAAGCCTAACCGTCACCGGAAACACGAAAGAAGATACACTTATAGGGACAGGGGACAACACACACAAAGCTCTTTCAAATTGCAACAGACATTTATTCATGCCCATTTCACTGGGGCGGCTCATCCTGGTCTATGAAGAAAGGAAGATGAAGAAGCAGCTAATTTGAAAAGAAATAAACAGGAAGGGGCTGAAAAGAAATAAATAAAAATGAGAACCGGAATTAACAATAAAAATGAAAATGAAAAGAAATTAAGACGAATTTAAAATAAATGAAAGAGAACGCTGATTATTAGGTCAGTTCAGGCGCGAGGAACTCAAGTTCAGCGGAGGACACGGAAAGCGTTTCCGCAGATACATTGTTCTTGAAACGCTGGACGTTCAAAGTCTCTTATTCCTTCCCCACCCCTGCCCGTTTCGATCTGGATGAGCATCGTACCGGCGTGCGGTCGTGTATCACTACTGTGTGATGCACGTTCAAGACTCCAGGCTAGTGGTTGCACTGCACTGTCTAAATTACTCATCTACAGCTGGGAGATCAGTCGCCAGTTGAGGCAGACCAAATTCTAGGCTGTATAAACATACACACAACCCAATTTTGTTTTCTCTAATTTTTCGTCCGCACTTTTTCCTGTGTGTGCCCAGAACTCCTGTTTGATTGTAGTGAGGAGCACAGTCATGACAGGTTGGGGCGTGCACGACAATTGTATGGTACGACTCAGATGACGCCTGTGACACTTCAAGGAAATGTTCTCGAAGACGAACGTGTAGTCAACGTCCTGTCTGGCTTATATATTGCCCGCCGCAACTTAAAGGGATGGAGTAGATTGGGCTTTCCTGGCAGGTGACGTACTTGTTTGAGTATCTTATGGTACATCCGGGTGGAGGGGCTCGTTGTTCACTTTCTGGCACAGTTGTTTTAATTTCATCCGGCGTTTAAATAAGAAATGTGTGTCGAACCGAGCGGCAAGACTCTTCAATCTGTGGGCAGAGTTGTGTGCATATGGGATGCGGGCCATGTGGGAAAGTCTTGTCTTGGGAGCAGGAGTTTGGCTGTACGTTATAATGAGTCGCTGAACGATGGAGATGCGGGATATCCAGCTTGAAGGAGTCGGTGGTGCTGACAAAGGGGGCTGTCTGGATCTAGGTGGGGACAAGTTTTGGAACACTAGGAGATGCGAATTAAGGTTGAACAATTCCAAGTTTTACGGATTTAAAACGAGAGCTAGCAAATAGAAGAACCGGTTTTTGTATACCTTTGCTGGAAGGTTCAAACACAGGCCTTTGAATTGGAGGCCAAGACGGAGATCCAGGCACTGCAGGCCTTCCCTTGAGGGTTCCTTATTCGTGAACTTGAGGCATGACGAGCATGACGTGAATGCGTCAACAACGGAACACGAAAAAATTGAGGTCTGATGTATCAACAGATATTCATCCACATACATGAAAACTCCGCTGCATTCAGGAGCGACGTCATCTAGGCGTGTTCTTACCACTCGATCGACGTACATAAAGAAAGCATCGCTAAGTACTGGTGCAAAGCAGGACCCTATACACAATGCTCCTTTCTTTTGTCTAAAAATTTGCCCGTTGTGTTCTACGAGAGTAGACTGTATATATAATTAATTAAGGTCGGTGAACTTCTTTTACGAAGATCACCATGTTTTTTTTGTTTTTAATTACAGGGGCCATGCTCATAGATTGCATTATAAACAGAATCCAAGAGAACGCGATTTTAGAGGCTGTAGCGCCGAAATTTCGTTGTAGTATCCCTTAGATACTACAACGAAATTTCGGCGCTTATTTTATGGTCTATAAGTGTTCAAAGGAGCAGTATCACATCGGACACACCAATATCTTAGGATACTACAATGAACTTTCGGCGCTTATTTTATGGTCTATATGTGTTCAAAGGAGCAGTATCACATCGGACACACCAATATCTTGTTAAAAAGACACGAAAAGGAATTTCGAAACGAATTAAACGATTAGCAAAGAGCACCTGGTGGATGTCGCTAACGCCTCGTTTGTAATGCCCGTCTAGGAACCTTGACAGCTAGTGACGGTGAGTGTTTCGCCCCCGGCCACGACGAGAGAAGGGGGAAGCAGGAACTCCCCTCTTCCCCAGAATGCCTTTTGTGTGTCGCAGACGTCGCTATTGTCCCCCCACAAGATTATAGAAGATTCACCCGTCACTCAAAATTCGTACAAAAGCAGCCGCTTCGGTGGCTGGAACGACTAGGCCACCCCCGACGTCAGCCTCGCCGTAGCTTTGCTCGTCCCAAGACGACCTACGTCACGATTGCGTAGGATGTCCCGTGCTCTAAGCAGGGCCTTCTCCGAGCGCTTGCTAGAGTGGGCCGTTTATAACAAAAAATACAGCCACCAGGCTCAAAATACAAACGTGCGATTGTCATTTACGGATATTGTGGATCATATTCAACCGATTTTTGAACACGACGGATATATTTCAAATTTCGTCGAAGTATCCCTTCAAGGAAACCATCGGATCTTCATCCAAACAGTATTTTTCCGTGTTTTTTTATGGCGAAAACACACAACGAAGGATCCCCCTCAGGAGCATTATTTCTGAACGAGGATGCTGGCAAAAACAGCTGGCCCTTTTTCTACAAAGCCAACTGTCCTCTGTGACTCTTAACCAGCCTTTCAGGATTCAGAACTCCATAAATTTGATATTTTTAATGTTTTAGTTTTTCTTCATCCTTTTCAGCCCCTTCCTGTTGATTTTCTTTCATGTTATCTGCTTCTTCATTTTCCTTTCTTCACAGACCAGGATGAGGCGCCCAGTGAAATGGGCATCAATACATGTCCGTTGCTATTCGAAAGAACTGTATGTGTTGTCCTCTGTCCCTGTAAGTGTATCCTCCTTCGCGTCTTTTATATTTCATCTTCAACGCGCTCCCTTCCACATAACCGTCACACATTCTCGTTTTGTCTCCCCTCTATTTTTTTACTACTTGCAGGTTGACATGTTTGATTATTTTTTCGTCGCCTCTACCTGATATGCCTACCAAGTGGCTGGGGAGAAAAGTAAGCGACAAATGTCTATACTGCTTTACCTAGAGTCACTGAATAAGCCACGCTTCAGAGTAACGACACTTCAGCCATCTTGATGCTTAAAATTATGGTCACCAGTTATCTGAAGCTTAATCTGAAATCGCAGGAAATGCTTTTACCTCCTCCAGAAATAATAAAACGGTTCGCGACAGAACAAAACAATATCACCCGTGCTTCCTACCACCGTACCTAAAGCTGAGGAAGTCGGATTTTTATATTGTGACGATAACGTTGGTGACGATCGACAGTTGCGTCTGCTCTGTACTAAGCACCAAAAATGGCGGCATCCACTAGCAGATCGGGGAACGGAGTGCCGATACTCTAAGCGCAGCTCATTTACTGGCTCTAGCTGTACCTACCACAATGTATGCGCCGCGAAAATAAAGGAGAGGAGGAGGCGAGGGTACGCGGGGACGTCAGAACAGCGAGTTCTGTCGCCTCCTCTTCCTCAATTTCTCCTCCTCCTCTCCCTCCGTTTAGCGTATCCGCAGTGGCGCGAGCCGCCACTGCGGATACGCTACAACTAATATATGCTTCGCACGAGCGTAACGGAAGTGTGGTAACGCTTAGCTTAAAACGCTTTGTTGATCTAATCTATTAACCGAACGTTCCGGCGTGCGATCTAACGTAATCGTCATATCGTGACGCAGTGTTTCGGTGGTTTCATTTTCTGCTTGTGACATCCTGCATGTGAAAACCTTTATACTCCGTAGAAGGTTATGCACTTGTGCTAGTTGGTGATCCATATTTCCGAGGGTAAAAGCGCTAAAAACAACGGACAAGTAAAAGAAACGAACAACACAGAGCGCTACTTGCATCTGAAGTTTATTCTCGGAAAACATGGATACATATACACCGTGAAATCACGACATGTACGGCAGAAATGCGACATCATCCAATCAGTGCTTGTCTATCTGCTATCTACTTTACGAAAGATTTTAAAAACGCCACCTCAGAGCCAAACAGGGCTATCGATGGAGCGCTGCCACACGTGCCTTCAACGCACTCCGTTATGAAAAACGCTTCGGATATCTCCCTTGTCATTTTGTTTCGGTTTCGGGCTAAGCTAAAGGTGCTGTCGAACTTCGGGACACACCCACATCTGTCACAGTGCACAGCCACATTTCCCAAGGGTGACGATCTAACTGACAGTGCATGCTCCCTGAGCCTATCATTTATACAACGTCCCGATTGGCCTATGTATACTTTGCCACATGGTAAATGAATCTTGTAAACCACGCCCTCGCTACACTCCACATACCTGGTCTTATGTTTCTTCTGACAGACATCGACTCCAACTTTTCCATATAATCTGCACAATTTTCGAGGAGCTGAGAGTAATACAGGAACCCCATGTTTTCGCCCCACTTTATTTATATTGTGGCGCACCTTATGCGCATAAAGTATTACAAACGGTCTACACCTTGGTTTCTCTCTTTCAATATCAGATCCTCCCCGAAGTTTCATTATCAGGCCTTCTGCCACCCCCACAAGAAGTGTAGGTGGAAAGCCTCCTTCCTCCAGGTTCACAACCTGCAACCTAAAGCTGTCTTCTATCTTATGTGGGCAGGACTTCGTTAAGGAAGCCCTCAGGCATGTAGAAACAATGCCCCTCTTAATTACTTTTGAGTGATTAGAATCAAATGGTAACCCTCCTTTCTTAGTCCTGGGGCAATAAAACAAACAGACATGTGAATGCCGAAATAAAATCTTAAGATCTAAAAACTGTAAGCTATCATCCTCGGGACTTTCACGTGAAACTCCGTTTCACCTTACGTCCGAGCGCAGTGGATGTTACGAGATATCGGAGCCAACCCAATGCCGTGTGAGTGTCACGTGCCCTTGGAAAGGGGGCACAGAGACTCGCATAAAGCGTGTCACGGGCTACGCCCGCAGAACGGGATCGGCTAGGATAGTTCGTTGCGTCCGCTGTGTCCGGACGTAAGGTGAAACGGAATATACACATGCGGCTGCGGTTCGGTAAGATAACGAATGCGGTTTCGAAATGTTCAGGGTAACAAACAGCTACTCGAGATAGTTACAGTGCGAGACTACAGCGATCGTTAGGGCTCAGGAAACACACAAAAAGGTGCATGAATGCATTACTATACTTTTCAACTTTGCCCTCTGTCTAAGATGCTTTTGTTAATTTTTCCCCGTGTATCTTGCTTGCTGGTATGTGCATAGATTGGAGACCTGACAACACATACTTCAGTTGCAAGTCAGCACTGTGTCTACACTATTTTCTTTCGTGGTCGCCTTCTATACTTCGTCTCATCCTACGATGGACCAAAGGCCAAAGCCACGGGCCGCCAGGTCCAATCACGTTACGCGCTAAACTACGACACGCTTAGCATTGATTAGGTTTGGACGAATAATGCTCCGAATTTAAGAACGCTGCGTCATTTTTATATCTTCGACACTGCAAAGAGCCAGTACGTCGTGGCTTTCTTTGCAATGTAAAAATGTTGAGTCACTCATTGCTCGATCCGAACCACTGTCCTCCCATTCTCATCACTGATCCGAGACGCGGTCACCAATACGTGCATAGAAGCGAAATACCACCCAATGTCTAAGTGGTTCGTGATTGGATCTGGCGGTTTGTAGATTCTGCCTTTAGTCCATCGTAGGGTGAGACGAAGTATAGTTGTGTGCGCTGTTCTAATTTTTTGCAAGTATAGTAACTTACTTCATAACAATTTTGACGAGACGCAAATGTTACATTGTCATAGAGAGGAGCACCATAGCTTACGTCAGATCGTGCTAAAGTAAATCTAGAAGAAACTAAAAAAAAATCAAGATTGCACAAAAAAAAAAAAAAGAACCTCACGTTTTATAATCCGGGAATTCGTCAATCCAACCACGCTTGGCTCACCACCTGCGAGCCTTCACCGTAGACACACTATTCTCGCCCTCTAGATCATCCTTGTGCGAGGAGTTTTAAAAGGAGCCGCTGTCAAGGGCAGCCGGGGCTAAGACCTTCCGTGCTTTGTCCGCGTCTGAGTGATACGTGGACGCTTTGTGGCAGACCGCGGTTGAAATGGCCGCACGCGGCGACGAGCAGCTGCCTGGGATAGACCGCGACGACGCGGCATATTTCTCCTCGCACGGTCCGTCTGTATAGAGCGAGCGTTGCCGCACACGCGGAAGCTGTCATGAAAGCCGTCTCGGCCCCGACCCGCCAGGAAAACAGCAGCAGCGTAAGAACCGTCATTTAAAGGCCATCAGCGGGGCTCCAGGATATCGCGTCTCCGCGGGGCGGATGACGGGGCAGACGGGCGCGCAGGTAAATATACCTGTTTTCCGGACGCGAAGCAGACGGGGAGGATTGCGCATCGGGAATACCAGCACGTGATCTTGTCCACTCCGCAATCGAGGATCCACGATCGTACAAAAGATATACGGTATCCCCTGTACGCATGACAGTATTATCTGCCGACACGATTCGAGCATATTCGAAGCATATTTACGTCATACATATGAGGATCGCCAGTCCGTCTGCTTCTTTGCAAGAGTTCTGGTGACGTCAGAAAGACGCCGAGCTCTGATTGGCTCTGATCGAAGGATAGTGGGTAGAACTGAAGGCAGCTTGCTTTCAGGTCTACCCACTGTCTTTCCAAGCAGAGCCAATCAGAGCTCGGCGTCTTTCTGACGTCACCAGAACTCTTGCAAAAGAAGCAGACGAACTTAAGCTTCTCATTGTATGCTTCGAACATGCCTGAAGGCAGTGTTCGTATGACCAGTGTGACAGGACAGTCACGCAAGGAACGCCTCAGACTGTCTATGCAGACTGTCTTTTGTATGATGTATTGGCAGTGTGATTGCGGATTAGAGGCTCTGCTATTCTCCGACGTCCAGCATAGCAAACGCGGCGCAGCGACCCACGCCGAGAATTTACTGAAAACCGACAAACCGCAAAAAAAGAAAACAAAAGGCTGGATTGGTGGCGGCATTTTTGCGCGCGCCGTGCCTTATAATGAGGTCTAAATGCGCGATTAAGCGTATACGACGGCGAACATGGTCGAACCAGACCAGTTCGCGTGTAACCAGACCCGTGCGCTTCCTGCGTTTGTGTAGAAACGCTGATTACGCCACGAGAGCGTTCCTGCGGATATCTTTCGCGAAAGTCTATATTTCCGAGTTGCGTTGTCAAGTCACCTATTTTGTCGCGCATGGGTGGTTCAGGGCCGTGGTAATCAGTGTGGGTAGAGCACAGCGAAGCCCGACATAATATATCCGATGACATGTTACGTCTATGGGTTTTCGTTTTTTTTTTATCCGCCCATTCCTATAATTGGATTTCTTATTCCAGAGCACACAGGGAGTCACTCATTTCAAAATCTACTCAAGCGAATGATCGAATATTACATAACGCTCCGACCGCCAATGTAAGATAACCACGAGCACGGCGTATCACATAACGTATCAAAATATGTCGAATAATAAGCTAAGCGTTACTGTCATTTGCTAGGCTCCCGCCTTAGGTTCCAAAGATGCGCTAACCCCGTGTCCACGGAAAGCACGTGAGCCATTCCCAAAGCGTCGTTCCAATGGTAACGCGACGACCAGCCATTTGCTGGCACGACAGCGAATACCAGAAGGGAATTCAATCGGTCTTCGAATTATTCGACTCCTTATAAAAAATACATGCTGTGAAGATGCTGACTTTTCTTTGTTTCTTTTTTCTTTACAGGTACGCAAGCGCCGTGGCTTCAGGTGCATGCTGTTGCTGCTTATACTCGCAGTGCCCTTGGTAATGTGGATGGAATTGCCTGCCCTGGTCAGATCGACAGCAGCATCTTTAAGAGGGATGCGACAAGAGCTGAAAACCGTCGGAACGCCCGTCTTCCAAAGTGAGGCACCGAAGATTATACTCCGGAAGATTGTAACAGACGACGTAGAAAGAGGTGCGTGGGGGAGAAATAACATTACCGTAGTGCAACAACGTCGAGCTAGTTCCTCCGGACAGCGGGAGCTACAGACATCGAAACGTAAGATTTCAATACCATCGGTACCAAAGGCAAGATGGCAACCTCCGTACGACAAATCACGTTACCGATTCACCATTAATCCTCAGCTCTGCTCCGGCAAAGAGGGTCGCAGCCTGCTTGTGCTGGTACAATCCGCCTCTGGAAACACCGAACGAAGGAACGCCATCAGGGACACGTGGGCCTCGCCGACCAAAGATTCCTCCTCGGGCATACGCTTAGGATTCGTGTTGGGGACGCCCCGAAAGGCTTCACTCAATGACAAGGTGCTGCGAGAAGCAGATGAGTACCGCGACATCATCATGTCCAACTTCACAGAGTCGTACTATAACCTGTCCCTTTCCACTGTCACCCTCCTTCGGTGGGCCGTCGAAAACTGCGCCGGCTACGACTATCTGGTCAAGGCAGACGACGACGCCTTTCTCAACCTGACCGCCCTCAGAAAGTACTTGAGCGACAAACCCAAGAAGAACAGCATCTTTGGATACCTGATGAGGGGCTACCGGCCCAACCGACAACCGGAGAGCAAGTGGTACACGCCGCACGGCCTTTACAACAAGAGCCGATTGCCCGACTTCGTGAGTGGATTTGCGTACGTGATCACCGCGGATGCGGTGCCCGAGCTTTACGCGGCCGCCAAGGACATTCCCATGTTCCCCTTGGAAGACGTCTACGTGACGGGGATGTGCAGGGAGCGCACGCGCGCCGTGCTGAGGAACGCCGCCAGGTTCCACAACCACAGAAAGAAAAAAGCAACGAGCATCTGTTCGTACGCTAACGTCCTTGCTCAGCACGAGATGACGCCGGCGGAGATGTATACCTTGTGGCAGAGCATCAGCAACCACGGATGCGATTAGGATGTCCCCTTTCTCTGGAAGCAATTCTGTTATTTGCAGATTGGACAACCAGGACCGGCAGAAGCACAGCCCCGCAGGGACTCGTCACTTCAGCATTTGAGTGAATGAAAAACACTGCAGCGCTGAAAGGCCCCTTTGTATTAACAAGGTATGATGGCGGCTGTGAAATACCAGTTCCTAAAGCCCGTCCGATCGAAAGGACAAGAGCGACCGAAAGAGACAAAGGGCGCAATCAAGCCCGTCGCCGCAGCTCCGCTCCTGGATGAAACCGTTATCGGCGACTCCAGTCAACCTGGAGAAAGCTAGACACGTCAGGAAATACGCGCGCCCGTTGGCACCCAGAAGCGTTTTACAATACCAAAAGTGAGGATGCCTGCAGGATTCGCGTGTGCCAGCTGTTGCAAACATGTTTATGTAAGAATTTCGTATGCCAGTCAACGTGAATGTGCCCCAAAGTCCCCGGTGTTCTTCTGATCGAGAATACTCGTAGAATAGTACACAACCTGGACAATTACCCAGGATAACTTCTCTGTCTTCCTGTTCTCAGCTTCCTTCCTTCAACCGTGGACAATCTTTTGTGGTATTTTCGACGTTCATCGGCGTTCATGCGCGCGCCCCCGTACCTTGAACTGCACACAGAAAGTTGTCCACGAGTACAGTCTAGAGTTCGGAAGGGAAGCCTGTGCAAGTGCCTTATCAACACCGGCCATAGTCAGACACAAGTTAAGAATGCACCAGAAGCTCCTCCCACACTCGCATTACCGCCAGCCACTGTTTCTCCGCGACGCGCAAGTAGTTCGCTACCAAGGCTACCGCATATTGGTCGAGAGCGCAGCCATTTTGAAAACGTCGCGCTGACGTCACCTAACTCGTCATGGTACCTTCGTCCGCGGAGTGATTCGACGCCGTGGCTGGTGCGTGGTGGTGTTTATTTGGCGCATCCTCAACTGAGTGGACCTGTGCCAGGATCGTGGTGGCTGAGAGACGCTCTGCAATGATGTGCTCGTGGAATGAGCGCGGATTGAGTGAAAGGGAATCCTCGGACTTTGCGAGAAAGCACCGAAAACGACAATTCTCAGTGACCTAATTCTCAGAACGAAACGTCGGGAGGCTTTACGTTGAAATAAATTACATGTTTTGCTTAAATACCCAGATTTCCACTTTTGGTACAACACACACGGGCTTGGCAACGTTAGGTGTTTATGGCTTGATGGTATTTGTTTCTTACATTATTGCTGCTATATTTTATCATTATGAAGTCAACGTCACTTCTTTTTTTAAAGACTTACACATGAGTGCTGCTGTAACATATAAAATCACTGAGCAAGCGGTGCACGAAAGCGCGTGACAGTGCAGAAGTAAACTGTTACTTTGGCTGCTTGATAGCATATCCCCAGACAAGCAGCGCTACTATGACCGGTGTCTCCACTATCAACTATGGTAGTATGATAACAGAAAAATATAAGCACCGCGATTTGATTGGTTTGTGTTATTTTGGAGCACCTCTTGAATCAGGCGGAGGTTTATTTTGAAGAAGCAAAATGAACTGCCCGCATGCGTTACCCAGTTTAACTAAAAGACAGCTTGAAGTTCATACCCTCGGACACGCAAATTTAGTTAAAAGTACCAGCCACAACAAGAATATTCTGCCAAGAGTAATTATTTTAACACAGCTTGTGTTTATCGGCTGGATTTCATACGGAAAGCATTACAGTCGAGTATAACAAATTGTCATACACATAAACCAAAGCAACATAAATTAGCATATAGAAACATACTTAATCGTGATTTAAAAAAAGAAGACCTAAATCATAATTAGCAACGTTTATCCAGCGGCGCAGCGAGAATCAAACCGAGGACCATTTGATCCACCGAAAGCCTTTGCTCGGAGCCACTAAAAGATTTTTTTTTATTTTTTAATGCGAAAGCATTAACTGTCCCATGGAACGAACCGGCATCATCATCTTTCGAAGCCGCGCCAAACGGCACCTCAACTCCCCTGTCCCAATGGAGCGAAGTGAAGTCGCGATCTGATGGATAGGCTCCCATTGGCTGGCGCGCGTCATAGTTTCAAGGAACAAGGCTCCTATTGGCTCTCGCGTGGGGTAGTTCCAAGGGACGTCGCCAGAGAAACCCTATAATAAATGGGGCTGTGTGGATATTTAGACAGCGTGTAGTTGGTCAGCCATTTCAAAGTTGCGACGCTGTGGATGAGAAATTTAGCCAGTGCAGTACAACCGCTAGTCTGGGGTCTTTAACGTGCACCACGCAGTAGTGGTACACGACCGTACGCCGGTACGATGCTCATCCAGATCGAAATGGGCAGGGGTGGGATTGAGCCCAGGGTCCCTGGGTTCTGCAGCGCGAGCTTTCGCTCACGCACTCGGAGCTGGTGTGCGCTAGCCCACTCGGCCACCGATCCCCCCAGAAAAACCCTCTCCATGGTGGCGCAGCGCACGCAGCGGCCCTGCCACCGGTAAAGGTGTATCCACACGACGGACCAAATTGCTGGTTTGGTCCGCGGGCCGCGCATCACGGATCTTACGTCACCGGTTTCGAGGTCCGCCGGCGGTCCGCGGCCCGCGCTTTTGAGAAATGCCAAGCTACTTTTCTCGCCCGGACCTTAGCGGCGGACCGCGGCGTTTTTAGTATAATATAAGCGCTAAGTCTGGCAACAAGCTGACTTTTGTTGTTTGGATTGGAATCCAAATCCAAAGTCGTTTTCTTTGGCGCTAACTGTTGAAGACGAAGAAGACGAACCTATTGTTGTGCGACGATGGCGGCATGGTGCGACGATGCAACTTTTTACTTCATCGCGCTTCATCCAGCATGCCCTTTTCGGTTCACTTAAGTCCTCCCCGTCCTCAACAGTCAACGCCAGGGCCACCGCGGCCAAACGTCTCTTTCGTTCAACCTCCATCTTGGCTCCTTACAAATAGCCTCAAAGCAGCTCGCTGCATGCGTTTGGCGGAGCTGTGAGGTCGAGGGTTAGACCGGCCCGTTCGCTCTGTCGTCTGCTCTTTGGTCCGCCGTGTGGATGCTCATTGCAGCCGGGCGGCCCGCGGGCCGCGCATCACGTGATCAATCGGTCCGCGGCCCGGTCCGTCGTGTGGATACACCTTAAGAGGTGCGGGCCTGGCAGCACAGCCCGCTCGGGCAAACTCCGGACAGGCTGCACGGCCGAGCTCAGTGCGGCGCGGCCACTTCGCGAGAGCGCGCGCTCGGCCGTCGGCCGCTACCAACGTTCTTAGATCTCGGTCAGTTGACAAGCTTCGGAAAATGACTGTCGCCTTTCTGCGGCGCGTCCGCTCGGTGGCGCTTGCTGCATTATCAGCCCGCCCTATGGACAGACGCGGCAAAACCGGAGGAATGTCAGATACACATTACCTGAGGTGGAAAGATATTTTATTGCGGTTTTTGTAGTAAACATGAGTTTTGCGCCATACTGGACGCAAAAAGAGCGACGTTGAAAAGATGTCCTTCACCGTTGCCCGTGGAGGCGTTGACTCTGGTGGCGCCAGGAATGCTATCCGCCCTTATCTGCTCGCGTGACGGTACAAAGAAGAACCGTTTTGGAACGCCGCTTTTCCGTGGAGCTTGTCAACTGATAGATCTAAAAACGTTGGCCGCTACCTCGGCAGTAGCGAAACGTGGCCGTCCACGCCAGTACACGCCGCAGATGAACTAAAGGAGCGGAAGAACGACATTCATGCTTTCGCATTCATAACGCATCAGAAGTGCTTAGGTGTCCTCGAACTATTTTTTTAATGCGAATAGCATTCTTTGGATACTTCACGCACTTTTCGTCTATCTATGTATCTATCTGGCTATCTAACCTCTTACGCCGCGGGTCGATAAATAAATAAAAAAGGCCGGCGCCGGCTGGGATTCGAACCGTTGACCCTTTGATCAGCAGGCAGACGCGCTAACCACAGAGCTATGAAGGCAGTCATTCAACGCACTCTAAACGGTTGTTTATATCTTTACCATAGGACGCGCGCAGCGCTGTCACAGCTACCGGTGCGCGCGCGTTCCATGCACGAGGGCTCATTCCGCTCTCGTGAGGCTGAGCACGGCCGCTACATCACCCTCTCCCGAGCGCGGGAGAGGGTGAGCTAGCGGCCGTGCTAGCTCGGCCGCACCGGTAGCTGTGACAGCGCTGTAAAGCGCGTCCTATGGTAAAGATATAAACAACCGTTTAGAGTACCGTTGGTTGAGACTAGCTGAGACGCTAGAAAGTCTGGTCGGTACCATTTTGAGTGTTTGTGCGTATGGCGCGTGCTTTGCTCGCCTTCCTAAGTGACACAAACGCACGTGCTGGGCTGCGGAGATCGTGCGCAGGGCTGTGAAAGTGTCAACAAATTTAGAATCGCCTCAAGAGTGGGCTGGCGTATCTAGAGTGTGCCGGCCACCTGACGAACGCGCATAACTCCGCACCGTTTGATGCTATTCGCATAACGTAGATAATCATTCCCAAAGGATGGGTTCTGCTGATTTTTTTCCTGACGGATTTTTTTTTTGTTATGAACTGAAAAAAAGTACTTCGCCATTTCTCTTGTGGTTCAAATTAAAACCTTCGCATATGGGTAAGTGCATCAAACATGGGGATCCACTTTGGCACAGGCTAGCGGGCTTTTAGGACGCCTTCTACTTGTTGCAAAAGTAGACGGAAACTGGCGGGCGCTTCCTTTGCGTCCTGGTCGGCATGCCGCGCCGCCATTCTGGTTTTCCAAGTGATATATATGACTCTAAAAGCAAAAGCACATCATACGGGACGCCGTCATTTTCTTTCACAACTAAAAGGCCGAATCTTCATTAGACTGATAAACGGTATTTTTTTTTTCAGTTTTCACTAAAATACATTTTTCAAAAAAAAAAAAAGACCTGGCGTTTTAATATTAACATGTGTTATAGTTTCTGGCTTTTTGCAAAGCAAACTATCGACGGACCATGGTACATAAATGCCCTTCTCCCGTAGCCAAGCCTTGACTGTGAGGGTGCCGCTGTGCAATATGAAAAAGAACGGTTTTGCGGATGGGGAACACACATCATCTTTACACGTCAAAGAACGTCATGTCTACTGTATTGCAAAAGAATGCCTATTTTGAGAGGTGGCGGGAGCAGACACTATCAGGTCATGGGGAGCCTTTTCCTACCGATAGATGCGAGGTATTCGTACGGAAATCTCGCCGAAAAGAAGTTGAGGGAATCGACGCCCTTTTTCAAATAGCCTACAGGGGTAGCTACTCCACTCATGGAAGTAAAAAAGAAGGAAGGTGGTATGGCAATTTCGTCTATATTAATTTGCGCATAAAATGGTTTTCTTGATCTCTCAAAAACATGAACCGCGACACAGCCTGACTAACGAACAAATACGACAACCCAAGCCCACCATGGCGCACCCAAAGAAATAAATTTTCCCCGGCGCGTTGGTTCCCAACTTGAACGTGAAATAAAAGTTGAAGAAATACGGTGAAGCTTTTTAATACTATAATCAGGGTGTCGAACCGGTCATTATTTCGGTTCGGTTCGGGTTCAGTGGCATTGTATTTTGTTCCGGTTCGGTTCCGGTTTAGGGTAGTGCACATAATATCACTCCGGTTACCGGTTTCAATAAGTGCAAACCGGTTCGAACCGGTTCCTAACTCGACCTCTGAATATTGACCGAGCACTTCCTGCAGCCTTTTCTGAGCACCAGGTACTTGCAATAGACTCATCCCAAAACTACTCCTCTTCAGGCAGATATAAAAACTCTGCACAGTGACGTACGCAACAGGTACCATTAATGTGGCAAGGCTATTACTTGTATATCACTGTTCTTAAGTGAACTATATAGAAGCGATCGGCTTTCCATTTTTACGGTGTTTTTTGCACACGCAGCTGTGGAGTATTTCAAACTCTGCCAGAAGAGGGCGTATTTTCGGGATGGCTCTATAGACCTTTACAAAAAAGAGCTTGTGGCCGGTGCCATCTTCAGTGTTCAGGCGTATAGGGCGTGCTTTGCTCGCTTTCCGAAGCGACAAACACGTACGTGCTGGGCTGTGAAGATCACACACTGGGCTGCGATTTTGTAAACAATAAAAAGGTCTCTAGCTAAATTGCTTGCCTCCATATGTATTGGTTTGTCTAACTCTGCACACACGTGTTTTTTTTTATACATGCTACCTGTTTTCGGCACCCAGTAAAATGTCACAGCTATGCCCCAGAGTGGCTGACAGGGGAACGAGAGGAAACAAATGTGACGTAAAACACAGAAACAGGGACGCCGAGGGCGCAGTTGGGGTAGTTCATTGAATCCCGTTAAGCTGTGGTCATGTATAGACCACAGCTTAACGGACCACTTAACCGGTCATTGACACATCGGCCAGGCTGGCCGATGTGTCACTGATGGGGCCCGTGAACACGCACGTATAATGAAATGTGACTACATCTTGACAGCGCTTCGGGTTCCGGTGGAAAAACGCTGTTCTAAAGATCTCGTGGCGATGCTTTGTCTAGTCACTGTCTTTTTATCGCAAAAACGCTCTATGCAAATGACCCGGTCTGAGGTCCTTAGACCGGGTCATTTGTACCTGTCAGCCACCGAACAAAGTTCCGGTAATGCCACCACAGCGAACGACGTTTCTCGAATGCTCAGTTGAAGACGATGAAAGAGGACTTCAAACAAAAATGATAAAATGGTTGAACAGGTGACATGCTGGCCTTGCTAGTTTGACAAACTTACCAAAAAATGAACAGACACATTTTCTTCTCTCCCCCACCCTCCTCCCCTCCCCTGGCCTCCTTCCTGGGCGCGGCGCGTCGGCGAATCGTCGCCGAGTAACGTTACCTCTGACAACCCATGTTTCTTCTTTTTTTATTTTTGTAAGTTAGCACTTTGAGCACGTTGAAGAAAATATTGTTTTTCGTTGAAAAGGACCACAGGCGGCCCTACGAACTATACTGCCGATGCAGCGCGGTACTTGTCCCCCTAGCAATACGCTAAGTCCGCTGAACGACGTACAGCGGACTTAGCGTATTGCTAGGGGGACAGAGTACCGCGCTGCATCGGCAGTATAGTTCGTCAGGAGCCGCCTGTGGTCCTTAACAACTGAGAAGCAATATTTTCTTCAACGTGTCTTCAAAGTGCTTAACTTACAAAAATAAAAAAAAAGAAGAAACATGGGTTGTCAGAGGTGGAACGTTACTTCGGCGACGGTTCGGCCGACGCGCCGCGCCCAGGAAGGGATGCGCCAGGGTGAGGCGGAGGAGGGTGGCGGGAGAGGAAGAAAATGTGTCTGTTCATTTTTTTGGTAAGTTTGTCAAACTAGCAAGGCCTGCATGTCACCTGTTCCACCATTTTATAATTTGTGTTTCGAAGTCCTCTTTCATCGTCTTCAACTGAGCATTCGAGAAACGTCGTTCGCTGTGGTGGCATTACCGGAACTTTGTTCGGTGGCTGACAGATAAGATGACCCGGTCCAAGGACCTCAAACCGGGTCATTTGCCTAGAGCGTTTTTGCGATAAAAAGGCAGTGACTCAGACAAAGCATCGCCACGAGATCTTTAGAACAGCGTTTTTCCCACCGGAACCCGAAGCGCTGTCAAGATGTAGTCACATTTCATTATACTTGCGTGGCTCACGGGCCCCATCGTGACACATCGGCCAGCCTGGCCGATGTGTCAGTGACCGGACAAGCTGTGGTCTACTACATGACCACAGCTTAACGGGAATTCAATGAACTACCCCAACCAGCGCCCTCGGCGTCCCCTGTTGCTCGTGTTTTACGTCAGCGACGGTTCCTCTCCGTTCCCCTGTCAGCCACTTCTGGGGCATAGCTGTGACATTTTACTGGGTGCCGAAAACAGGTAGCATGTATAAAAAAAACAACACGTGTGTGCAGAGTTAGACAAACCAATACATATGGAGGCAAGCAATTTAGCTAGAGACCTTTTTATTGTTTACAAAATCGCAGCCCAGTGTGTGATCTTCACAGCCCAGCACGTACGTGTTTGTCGCTTCGGAAAGTGAGCAAAGCACGCCCTATACGCCTGAACACTGAAGATGGCACCGGCCACAAGCTCTTTTTTGTAAAGGTCTATAGAGCCATCCGAAAATACGTCCCTCGGCAGAGTTTGAAATACTCCACAGCTGCGTGTGCAAAAAACACCGTAAAATGGAAAGCCGATCGCTTCTATATAGTTCACTTAAGAACAGTGATATACAAGTAATAGCCTTGCCACATTAATGGTACCTGTTGCGTACGTCACTGTGCAGAGTTTTTATATCTGCCTGAAGAGGAGTAGTTTGTGGATGAGTCTATTGCAAGTACCTGGTGCTCAGAAAAGGCTGCAGGAAGTGCTCGGTCAATATTCAGAGGTCGAGTTAGGAACCGGTTCGAACCGGTTTGCACTTATTGAAACCGGTAACCGGAGTGATATTATGTGCACTACCCTAAACCGGAACCGAACCGGAACAAAATACAATGCCACTGAACCCGAACCGAACCGAAATAATGACCGGTTCGACACCCTGATTATAGTATTCAAAAAGCTTCACCGTATTTTTTCAACTTTTATTTCACGTTCAAGTTGGGAACCAACGCGCCGGGGAAAATTTATTTCTTTGGGTGCGCCATGGTGGGCTTGGGTTGTCGTATTTGTTCGTTAGTCAGGCTGTGTCGCGGTTCATGTTTTTGAGAGATCAAGAAAACCATTTTATGCGCAAATTAATATAGACGAAATTGCCATACCACCTTCCTTCTTTTTTACTTCCATGAGTGGAGTAGCTACCCCTGTAGGCTATTTGAAAAAGGGCGTCGATTCCCTCAACTTCTTTTCGGCGAGATCTCCGTACGAATACCTCGCATCTATCGGTAGGAAAAGGCTCCTCATGACCTGATAGTGTCTGCCCCCGCCACCTCTCAAAATAGGCATTCTTTTGCAATACAGTAGACATGACGTTCTTTGACGTGTAAAGATGATGTGTTCCCCATCCGCAAAACCGTTCTTTTTCATATTGCACAGCGGCACCCTCACAGTCAAGGCTTGGCTACGGAGAAGGGCATTTATGTACCATGGTCCGTCGATAGTTTGCTTTGCAAAAAGCCAGAAACTATAACACATGTTAATATTAAAACGCCAGGTCTTTTTTTTTTTTTAGAAAAATGTATTTTAGTGAAAACTGAAAAAAAAAAATACCGTTTATCAGTCTAATGAAGATTCGGCCTTTTAGTTGTGAAAGAAAATGACGGCGTCCCGTATGGATGTCCTTTTGCTTTTAGAGTCATATATATCACTTGGAAAACCAGAATGGCGGCGCGGCATGCCGACCAGGACGCAAAGGAAGCGCCCGCCAGTTTCCGTCTACTTTTGCAACAAGTAGAAGGCGTCCTAAAAGCCCGCTAGCCTGTGCCAAAGTGGGATCCCCATGTTTGATGCACTTACCCATATGCGAAGGTTTTAATTTAAACCACAAGAGAAATGGCGAAGTACTTTTTTCAGTTCATAACAAAACAAAAAAAATTCGTCAGGAAAAAAATCAGCAGAACCCATCCTTTGGGAATGATTATCTACGTTAATGCGAATAGCATCAAACGGTGCGGAGTTATGCGCGTTCGTCAGGTGGCCGGCACACTCTAGATGCGCCAGCCCACTCTTGAGGCGATTCTAAATTTGTTGACACTTTCACAGCCCTGCGCACGATCTCCGCAGCCCAGCACGTGCGTTTGTGTCACTTAGGAAGGCGAGCAAAGCACGCGCCATACGCACAAACACTCAAAATGGTACCGACCAGACTTTCTGGCGTCTCAGCTAGTCTCAACCAACGGTACTCTAAACGGTTGTTTATATCTTTACCATAGGACGCGCTTTACAGCGCTGTCACAACTACCGGTGCGCGCGTTCCATGCACGAGGGCTCATTCCGCTCTCGTGAGGCTGAGCAGGCCGCTACATCACCCTCTCCCGAGCGCGGGAGAGGGTGAGCTAGCGGCCGTGCTCAGCCTCGCGAGAGCGTGAGTAGCCCTCGTGCATGGAACGCGCGCACCGGTAGCTGTGACAGCGCTGTAAAGCGCGTCCTATGGTAAAGATATAAACAACCGTTTAGAGTGCGGTGAATGACTGCCTTCATAGCTCTGTGGTTAGCGCGTCTGCCTGCTGATCAAAGGGTCAACGGTTCGAATCCCAGCCGGCGCCGGTCTTTTTTATTTATTTATCGACCCGCGGCGTAAGAGGTTAGATAGCCAGATAGATAGATAGATAGATAGATACATAGACGAAAAGTGCGTGAAGTATCCAAAGAATGCTATTCGTCACTAAAAAAATAGTTCGAGGACACCCAAGCACTTCCCGATGCGTTATGAATGCGAAAGCATGAATGTCGTTCTTCCGCTCCTTTAGTTCATCTGCGGCGTGTACTGGCGTGGACGGCCACGTTTCGCTACCGCCGAGAGTAGCGGCCAACGTTTTTGGATCTATCCAGCTGACAAGCTCCACGGAAAAGCGGCGTTCCAAAGCGGTTCTTCTTTGTACCCGTCCACGCGAGCAGATAAGGGCGGATATGCACTCCTGGCGCCGCCAGAGACTAACGCCTCCACGGGCAACGGTGAAGGGACATCTTTTTCAACGCCGCTCTTTTTGCGTCCAGTATGCGCACCGGCTCATGTTTACTACGAAACCGCAATAAAATATCTTTCCACCTCAGGCAATGTGTATCTGACGTTCCTCCAGTCTTGCCGCGTCTGTCCATAGGGCGGGCTGATAATGCAGCAAGCGCCACCGAGGCGGACGCGCCGCAGAGAGCAAGACAGTCATTTCCGAAGCCCGTCAACTGACCGAGATCTGGGCGAACCGGTAGACGGCCGACGGCCCCTGGCGCGACGCTCTCGCGGGCCGCCGCCGCACTGAGCTCGGCCGTGCAGCCTGTCCGGAGTTTGCCCGGAGCGGGCTGTGCTGCCAGGCCCGCACCCTCTTAAGGTGTATCCACACGACGGACCGGGCCGCGGACCGATTGATCACGTGATGCGCGGCCCGCAGGCCGCCCGGCGGCAATGAGCATCCACACGGCGGACCGAAGAGCAGACGACGGGGCCAGACGGGCCCGTCTAAACCCTCGACCTCACGGCTCCCACCAGACGTGCAGCGAGCTGCTTAGAGGCTACTTGTAAGGAGCCAAAGATTAGGTTGAATGAAAGAGACGTTTGGCCGCGGTGGCTCTGGCAACGTTGACTCTCGACGACGAGGACTTGATGAAGCTGGAAAAGGGCGTGCCATGCGTGAAGCCACTGGATGTGCAGGAAAGATCTTGGTCTGGCGTGGTGCTACTCTTTTCGTCGCACAACAAAAAGTTGGTCACTCTTCGTCTTCAACAGTCGGAGGTCAACAATCCAGCTTGTTGCCAGACTTACCGCTTCAATTATACTAAAAACGCCGCGGTCACGCACGCCAAGGTCCGGGCGAGAGAAGTCGCTTGGCATTTCTCAAAAGCGCGGGCCGCGG